>PVKS010001851.1:0-130638 GCA_004027875.1 Aplodontia rufa | reverse complement strand
TTGAGCTGCTATAAACATTGATGAAGCCACATCACTATAATATGCTGATTCTAAGTCTTTTGGGAAAATTCCCAGTAGTGGGATAGCTGGGTCATAAGGTGGTTCCATCCTTAATTTTTTGAGGATTCTCCATACTGCTTTCCATAGTGGCTGAACCAGTTTGCAGTCCCACCAGCAGTGTAGTAGTGTTCCTCTTTCTGTGATGTGGGGTTTTTGAGATGAGGCAGATTCTCTGCTCCCACTGGCAAATGGAGTCTGGGCTGACTATAGATTCCAGCAGCCAAAACAGCCCGCTTCTAGTATTTGCAGCCATTCCCAGTTAAAACTGGGAATTTGGGCTGGCTGCAGGTGTCTGCAGCCGAAAGTGTTAGCAGCTCTCCAGCTAAAAGCTGGGTGTTGCAGCTCTTGGTGTGGTGGAAATTCAGCCTGGGAATTCAGCACCAATCTTCTCGGTTCTTGTCTCATGAATTTGAAGAATAAAATCCACGAACAACCACGGAAGGAGGAGTAAAAGAAGTAGGATTTATTTAGGAAGAAGAGCAGAGACTTCGCCAGACGGAGGGGCACCTGGAAGCAGGACACCCTCTAATGGAGGTTAGGCCAGGGGTTATATAGATTTGGGGTATGAGCATAATTAACATTCATGCAGAGCAGGCATTGAGAAATGCATCTACGTCATTGGTTGAAAGCTATGCAAAGCAGGCATTGAAACTTAGTACCAAAGTCATTGGTTAAAATCTATGCAAAACAGGCATTGAAACTGGTCAAGAACACCATTGGTTAAAATCTATGTAAAACAAAAGATGGCAAATACTTCCTAGTTCCCACCTGTGACCACCCCTATCTCTTAGTTGGGACAAAGGTGAGCCTCATGGTCTTTTTGCATTTGAAGGCCCTGAGCATGCCCTGTCAATCACTCTCCAGCAGCTAACTCTTAGAGGGGGCCCTTTTTCCTGTCCTGACTACCTAGCCATTTTACTATCTCTCCTAAAACTATCTCAGTAGAACCTATTGAACTGAATTCATGGCATAGTAGTTAAGAAAAAGGAAATTCAGACTTGGCTCTTGAGGTCAAAATAGCAGGACACCAGTGTGAAGATGTGTAATGAGTACCTAGTTAAATGAGCCTGGAGCTCTGGAAAGGAGAGAGGGCAGGACTGGAAGGCACGATCCGGATGAATTCACCCAGGTATGTGTAAGAGGGAGGAGAGAACAGGTCCAAGGTAGCACTCAGGAAAACACAGACATTCAAATTATTATTGGTTGAAAGGAAATCCATGATGAAAAAGGAGAAAGAACGTTCTAAAAGGTAGAGAAAGCCAAGAAACACTGGAGTCATGAAAGTCAAAAAAAAAGAGAATGCCTCAAGCAGTAGTAACATAGTCAAAAGCCACAGTGGTCAAGCGTGACATGTACTGAAAGGTGACAATATGCTGGAAAATAACAAGGAAACTTCAGTACTGACAGATATATTATTCCTTTCTGAGAATGAAACTAAAAACGAGAGATTCAGTTCCACTGAGTATGTATTTATTATTTACACAATATCAGGAGATGCAAGGTGCTCATATCTGCTAAGAGTTTCAGAATCCTTCTCAAGATGACCCAGCAAGAATTGGCACCAGGATGCTCCATTTGCTAACAATACATTATAAGTCTATAAATATATACCTGGGAGAGATTTGTGAAATACCCAAGTCTAACCAAGTGAGTTAAGACGTGATTTCAGAGATGTAAAATCGGGATGTGGCTTTCATACTCGAAAAGCAGCAATCTCATAGATTGTGTATATACTGTCTTAAGAAATAATATAATGCTCAATGAAAAATGGTGGAAGAAGGGTAGATTTGGAGTTACTGGTAAAGGGAGGAAATTAACATTCTAGAGCTAAGACTAAGAATTTGTCAAAGTTGAAAGCCCTGTTTGCAGGTAATCAGGCCAAATAATCCATTTTTTCTGATCTTATAATACAGAAACATACATTAATATATTGGCATTACAATTTATATGTTTAGACCTTAGAGTCAAATTTGACCCTCATGTAACTTCTTTGAAATAATTTTAGAGCTTGTAATAGGTAGTTGTAGATAAACATTAAGTCTTCGTGTTTTGGGTACCACACTGCCTTCCCTCTTCATGCTGCTTATCCTGACATGTTTCCTTTATTCCCACTTAAGTCGATTCACGTTTCACTCAGGTCCCAAGAAAATCTTAATCCATTAAAATAATTTTGAAATATAACATGACTAGGGGATTGAATGGGGCCCACAAAAGCCAGTTTCCTTCTTATTTCTGTGAGTTGCTCCATTGCACACACCTGCCACACTGACTTGTGGAGATGGTAGTGTGGGCAGATATTCCTAGAAGAGCCCCGGAGAGGGTGAAGGGGTGGTGATCATGGAGTGGCTCCGTGGTGCTGGCTTACTCCATGAGAGGGCAGGTTCACTTGGTTGGGTTATGACTTCCAGCTATCACTGTAAGCCTACCTTTACCATGAGTGACCTTTCTGATGGACTTGATTAGCATAGTTAAGTTAAAAAAAAAAAAGAAAAAGAAGAGGAAGCTCACACTTTGTTTCTGTATTGATTGCTTATTTATATTGATGAGTCTCTTGTCCTCTAGTGGGGAAACTAATGCCTGTTGGGATTGTACTTCCCTCAATTCAATATTTATTGACTCCTACTGTATGTCAAGGACTGTCCTATATAAAAGTGAATGCATTAAAATCTCTATTTGATAATTCCTGTCAAGATGAATTGAATATGATTTAATATGCTGCTTGGAAATTGATTTGATATGATTTAGCCCCCCAAATAGGATATAAAATGGTTAATTAAATATGATGTGAACTCAGCTTAGTGAATGTATACACATTTAAAAGGAAGCGAGAAGCCCATTTTCTGGTGTAAGCTTGAATTTGCCTCTTTCTTTATGCCTGCTTATGGAAATTAAACACCTCTCATTGCGGTGGTTTCTGAACTAGGTTCCAAATGAGGGATTTGAGGAATTGGAGAATTTAGTAGATCATCCTTTTTGCTCAGTCAGAAGTGATTTTTTTAAAGGCAAGTATAAGCTCAATATAAAACATACGTATGCAGATATTATCAACATGCCAGATGTGCTTATATATTTTCCAGTGCAGCCATACTAAATTCACAGGATACTGGGGAAGCGAGAGGGCTTGGTAGGTGAACTACCTACTGAACTTTTCTGTAAAATCTCCCTCTGGGACACTTCAAGATCTCTTCTGGTCAGCACAAAGTTTTGTAGGTTTCATTGTTTGCTCTAAACACTGTCTTTGTCCAGAAAGAGTTCTGGCTCACCACTTTTCATTTGCTCCATCACTTCTTTACAATTTATCTTAGGAAGGGTCTTAAAAATTTGAAAATGTAGAAATAACTCCAAGCAAGCTATGTTCACGATTCTGCCCTGTTTCCTCTTCCACATTGTTTTTTCAAAGGATCCCCAAGATGCCATCCCCAGAGGAACCATGCTGGCCATTTTTATCACCACAGTTGCCTACCTAGGGGTTGCTATTTGTGTAGGTAAGTGGTATGCCTCTAGTATGAGTGTCAGAAGAAAGGAGCCCAGTCTTTCTTCATGTCTGGAGGATTTTCAATGGAACCTAAGTAAAAAGTTTTTCTTTTTTTAAAAAAAGGCAACAATTATAATTCCTTTCTTACTACCTAAATGTTAAAGGTTTGGAACCTTTAGGGGGTTTAATGCAATTGACCTGTAATGCAGGCATCCTGGGTCAGTGCTAGAATAGAGCTAATCATATTGTAATTCTGCCTGAGCCCAAAGAGGGCCCAATTTTGCTACCATAGTTTATAATTCCACTGCTAAAAAAGCCTCTGCTTCCAGCATCCATCTCCCTTATCCTAGGAGGCAGGTGAAGAACAGAGACAGAAGCAAAAATTCAAACTAAAACAAAATAAGAAATGGCCTTAGGAAAGTATGAAAAACATGGAATGTATGAGAGTATCTCATCCTTATACTGTCATCCTTAATATGGAAATGTCACTGTCACCTATTGGCAGAAAATCAGAACAAGACCCAGCTGCTGGCAGTGTGGGCGGCCAGCCCCTATATTGCTCACTGAGCAGAAAATATATGTATTTTCCTGCTGTTCCTGAGGCTGACTTTGGTTCCACCTGCTGCCTGCAGTCACACCTGCGAGGGGCTCTCTCATACTTAGGCCATAGCAAGAGAGGAAGCAATGTGGTTTCCCAAGATGCGAAAAAGAATACCCTTTTCTGTGTACAAGAGATAAATAGATCCAGGCTGGTCAACTATGGAGGCCTGATGGCCATTTTACCAAGGGGTCTTATCAGTGGTCCTCTGCTTCCTGTAGGGGAAACAGAAAACATACATATCTTAAGTTGGTTTCTGGAGGAAAATGAAAAACTAAAACTAAAGCCTTAGATTCTTGTTTGTCTCACTGCCTCTTATTTGAGAAAATTGGATAAGGCTGTTAAATGAATTGTTGTGGCATTTACCATACAAGTCTAGTTACATGTAAAGAGATTTTGTTCCAATGCTTTAGGAAATCAACACATTTTTAAATGACATTGAAACCACCTAAAGTTAAATTTCCCCAATTGTTTTTTTCTGTTTCAGACACAATAAAGATGAGGGAATGAGCACAGTTAGAGATCTGTTTTCAGAATTTCTTCTAGTTTTGGCCCCCTAAAAGTGGAAAAAACAAAATGTGCATTTCTATACCCTTCCCTGGGCAGTCATGGAGTCAACATCCTGTTGTTATGCAAATAATGGCTCAAGGCCAGGCTTCATGAGAATTTGGAGAGAGCTATTACGCAGAAGTTAAAATACATGATTCAGAAAAGTCAGTTTGATATAAATGAACAATGCAAAGAGGTAAAATCTAGAATGAATAGCTTTGCTTTGGTACTCAACAGCCATAATCTGGAGTGTTTAAGCAGAGGCAGGCGGGCCACCTCTCAGGGTTATGATAAGGATTCCAGCACTGATTATTGTTAGTGGCTTGCTCTTTCAACTCGAAGACTGTGATTTTTAAGTCTTTCCCGGATTGCAAGAATGTGAATTCCATGACTAAGGCTAAAGGTTCCTATTAGCTCCTGACTTGGGGGTGGGGTAGGGGGTTGGGGGAGTGGGGGAGTGCTGGGGGTGCAGGGGTGCAGCAGTGTGGGGGACACCTGTCTTAAACTTATTAGCAAGGAATTAGAACCTATTCTGGGTGGAATTGGAAAAGCAGAGAGAATAGCTTTATTGGTTGACATTTAATTTGCATATTTATCCTTCATGTAATTTTAAAAAGTTTATGTATGTTTCACATATATATTCACATATTTCAATAATCCTATCAAATACATAATGGTAAAGACTGCAGTCAAGAAAAACTCGTAGAGGAATTCAGTAATTAAAATATGTATCAGGAGTCTTTAAAATAGTCAAAATTCCATTTCTGGGAATCTATCCTAGAGAAATATTTTGAAATACAGAAGAAAGATTTACACACAAAAACATTCATTATAGAATATTCATAACAGAAAATAACAGAAATACTCCAATATGTGAAAATAATGAAAAGGATAAACTGAAAGAAATGTTTGATAAAACATATGGCTATTAATATTAGTTTAATTAATTGTCATTAATATTAATGGTCAAATAGGAAATCTTAACATCTTATCCCAAAATATTACTTTTATTATTTAAACCATTAACATTATATATAAAGTAGAATTATAACACCGTTTGAAGAGTTATGCAAGGAATTGGTTAAAAAGAAGGGCTTTATTTAATTACTGGAATTCCATAATGCCTTTCCTTGGTTCCCTCACAGACAAGGAAATATATCCTTCCACTTGAAAAAGATGCGGTCAGTAGCACTAAGCCAGAAATACGGATTGAGAACATGCTGTGTGCCATGCATATCGTGAGAGAAAGTAAGGCAATCTCAACCCGCAAGTCTCTTAGGGTAGCTATTGAGAGCTAAGACCTAAACCACCCAAGACGGTCAAAATGTCAGCTGGTATCCAACAGGGGCTCTTCCAGGACTCAGAGGATGGGAGCACGACCACATCCCAAGAAGCATTGACCATGAACAAAGACTTAGAATAGACCCATTCAGATTCAAAGTCAACTAAATGTGTTTGCAGAAGAAAATCATAGGGGAACAGAAACTTTCTCAAGAAATGACAGATCACAATTGTTTCCACAGCAGCCTGTGTGGTCCGTGATGCCACTGGAAGTGTGAATGACACCATCATTTCTGGGGTGAACTGTAACGGGTCAGCAGCCTGTGGGTTGGGCTATGATTTCTCAAGATGTCGCCATGAGCCATGTCATTATGGGCTGATGAACAACTTCCAGGTTCGAAGAGCCATAATAATAATAATAATGAAACATTTACTGCTGTTGTTTTCATTTGTATAACATCATTATAGTGAGACTTCTGAGTCTGCAACTGATAGACTATTGATTGATTTGAATTCAGTAAGGAACAGTTTATGGGGGAGAGAAAGGAATGATCCAGGCATTGGGCAGTAGCAATTCCTGGGGTTGCGTGTACTGTGGTGGGGAGAAAATAGGCAGGGCTAAGAATGAGTCATGGGGAGAGAGCACCACCTGGCTTGGTTCTGTGTGCCTTTTGATCAGTTGTGCGAGTGGTGCAACAAGAAAACTTAAATCAATCGCCACTTGGAATGCACTTCATCTGTGCGTGAACTTTAGTTAAGAAAACCTCTGAGGAACCCCTGGAGTGCCTGGAAGACAAGGGCAAGAGAGAAATTGTCAGAGAAGGGAGGAAATGAGAAAGCAGGAACAAAGGAGGTTGGAAACATGCAGGACTTGAAACACTGATTGGTCCACATTATTGGTAAGGAAAGGGAGAATTAAATGTGTAGTGAATTCGTCCTTCATGTATTTTAACAACCAATGCAGAGAAATTAACTCAGCTGAGGTCATTATTCCAAAATATAACTAAAATTGACAGAATCTCTCTCTTTTTTTTTTTTTTTTAAAGAGGGGACAGTGAAAGAGAGAGAGAGAATCAATTTTATTTAGTTTTTCACATGGCTTCCATTGCTCTGAGACTTCATTGTGTACGTGGTGCTGGGGTTTGAACTCGCGTACTTGCGCATGCCAGGCAAGCGCCATAACCACTGAGCTACCACTCCAGCCCCTGACAGAATCTCTTTATGTCTCAGATCTAAAATTATGTTTAGTGAACACAGAAAAAGCAGAGGTTTGAAAAGACTCTGTATGTAGAAGGACCAAGAAAGGACTTTAAAAAGACTGGTAAATGACTGAGTCACTCCCTAAACCTTATTAAAATAACACTTTCTGCTGGATAGAGTTTCCCACCATCAAAGATATATATGACCAACCACAAAGAGCAGAGAGGAAAAATGCTGTCAAAACCCTTGAATTCATTTCCTTATTTATTTTTTTCCAGTATCTTCTAGAAATATTGTGGTGAGCCTTTATTATTTTGTACATAACAAAGTTGTTTTGTTCATTTTGGAAAAAGTAAATATTAAGAACTTAAGAATGAAGGGGAGGGGTGGGTAGAATCTCCTTAGAAGCAATTAACTTATAAAAGATTCCAAATCACGGAAAGTGGAAAGAGACATATTTGCATACAAATGGGGCTAGTGTTTTAAACTGTCCATGGATGTCTCTCCTTACTTGGCTCTTTCTTCTCAAGGTCATGAGCATGGTGTCAGGATTTGGTCCCCTCATCACTGCTGGAATCTTTTCAGCAACGCTGTCCTCTGCCCTGGCCTCCCTCGTCAGTGCACCCAAAGTGTTCCAGGTAATCCAGGCATGAGAGCTGTGCATCTCCCTGCTGCTGCTTCCACTGCCCGTGGATCAGGCTGAGATATTCATTCTTGGTGGCAATTATTTTCCATCATTTTCTGAAACAGTTAATGTTTGCATCTGGCTCAAGTGCTTTGTCTGCCACATAGTGAAGATCGATTCAAATAATATAAAGAATGACAAACTGCAGTGTTAATGTGTGCCTCATATCGTGTATCACTTAATCTTTCCCCAAATCTTCTTGTTTGAATCACCTAGAGACAACGACTGCATAGATAGAAGTGACAAATTTCTTCTCTTCTTTTCCATTAGGCTCTGTGCAAGGACAACATCTTCAAAGGCCTGCAGTTCTTTGCAAAGGGATACGGGAAAAACAATGAGCCCCTGAGAGGATATTTTCTCACTTTTGTGATAGCCATGGCGTTTATTCTTATTGGTTTGTAGTTTTCTTGTTCTTACTGAAAGCCAAACAATTCTTCTGATTACTCAGAATTTACCTTTCAGTTTGAGAAATTATCCCCTTCATGTTTAAGATCCCACTTGGGAATGTTGGAGTCTACAAAGGAAATGAGAAATCCTTGTGTGCAGAAGGCCTTTGGGGAACTTGAGGTAGCTCTGGAATTTATCTAGTCTTTGAATGTGAATGTTGGAAACCTGTGAAACCAAACACAGCTGACTCCTTCTCCCCAACTGCCTGGTATTGTCTTATCTCAGAGTTTTCTCCAGCTCCATGTCTCCCGCCCAGACAACAGAACAGAATTGTCTATGCCAGTGTTTCTCAAAATCAGGTTCATTGGCCATCTACTCAAAATCACTTGTGAACATGTAGATTTTTCAGATCTTTTATTGACTCCAGAGTTAATGAGTCAGGGTCTCTGAAGATAAGGAATCTGCATTTTTACAAGTTCCTCAAACGACTCATAGACCATTATTTTTTAAGAACCACTTAACTAGGCCAAACTCTTGGCTTCCTCTCCTCAAGCAGTAAAGAAACAGCCCTGTGATCTTAGAAAGGCACATTCATCAACTGTATACAGCCTGCACATTCCTCATTTCTCCCCAGGTCACACCTTTGCTGCTGAGATATTAGAAGGAAAGGAAGCAAAAGGCAAAGTTCAGATGGAGCCAGACATGGTGGTGCACACCTGTAATTCCAATGTTTGAGAGGCTGAGGCAGGAGGATTGCAAGTTTAAGGCCAGCCTCAGCAATTTAACAAGGCCCTAAGCAACTTAGTGAAATGCTGTTTCAAAATAAAAATTAAGAGGGCTGGGGATGTGTCCAGTGGTTAGTTAAGTGCCTCTGTGTTCAATCCCCAGTACCAACAACAACAAAAAAAAAAAAAAAAAAAAAAAAGAAAAGAAAAGAAGAAGAAGAAGTTCAGATGGAACTATGCTTAGGTGGCAGCACCTTCCTGAGCACCATGGTGCTAAATAGTGAGAGCTCCTCATCATGACATATGAAACAGGGAGGACTATAATTTATGAATCCTCCTAAGATCTCTATGAGGTCAAGGAGGGGAATGTACAACTCTTGGTTCGATTTTTAAAAATTAAATTAAAATAATTACATATCTCTAGAGATCATCCAATTATGTAATTTAACCTTGACGACTTCAAATTATTGCCCTGTGCTGCATTTAAATGATCCTGCATTTAAACATTTGTATATAAATTAAATGCTATGCTTTAAAATCACTCTTTCAGAAAAAAAAATGGATTATCTCCACACATAGATTTTATGGCAGCATTTTATTGCACATTTCCCAATTGGTTTCTGTGTTCTAGAATCATACCCAGTTGCCACCTACATTTGCATCCTTGAGGCTGATAGATGTCTGCACTCCAGATTAATGAGGAGGTCTCTATTTTTTCTTGTATCATACAGTAAACAATCTGGCTGATTTTATATCATATGTATATTTAGCTGCTGAGGGCAAAGTACTTTTGAAAAGCTACAAGAAATAGAATTATCTAAAGATGTAGGAAAATATGAAGAGTAATCAGAGTCCTGAAAATCATAGAGGGCATACTGGGAATATGCAGGAAGATTTCCATTTGGGAGTTTCTTGTGCACTGGTATTTAACTGATCACCTTGCAGAGCCTTTTGGTTATTTACATAGCAGACAAAGAACATGGGATTTTGTTCATGCCTCCAAAATAGACGTATGCTCAGTCCCCAAACTTTCTAGGTAGAGATCTTGATTGTCTTATTCTCTGCTCGGCAGGTTTTCTTGATTCTCACTTTATGGAAACCCTGGCTAAGAGTATATATGTCACCCCAAAGAAAAATTGCTAACTTTTTAAACTTTGACAGATGCTAGCTATGTTTTCAATTTCCAAATAAAGTCAGGCTTCCAGGCTATAACAGCTGTTCAGCCCCCGATCTCATCACTCAGACGTACATGTTTGATTCTGCTTCTTTTGCAGCGGAACTGAACACCATTGCTCCCATCATCTCCAACTTTTTCCTGGCCTCATACGCACTTATTAACTTCTCCTGCTTCCATGCCTCTTATGCTAAATCTCCAGGTAAGCTGACATTTCAAACCTAGAATCAGCCTAAGCAAATAGTTAGTTCATCTCAATAGAATGAAATAAGTCAGTGAAAAGTGTTCAATCTGTGTTTATATGTTTTCTTATATCCTAGTGGGCAGCGTAATCCACTTTATTTTGGTGAGTTGGAGGATGGCTTCTGAAATAGAAAAAGAATCATTTGAACAATGGCCTTTTTGACCAACCATAAAGTCAATTTTCTCCTGTGGCAATAAATTATTCATTGCAAGAGAAACCACATTTATTTCAGTAGTAGAAAAACACCACTATTTATTTCCAGGGTGAAAGTGCCCACAGAAGTGGAATAAATGTATATATTTGAGACTTCCTTACTATCAATTTGTTTCCTGCCCATGGTGCAGAGAAGGATGAGTGGCTCCCATAATTACCTGCTGAGTGCAGGCGATGCAGATTCGCATGGGGCGCCCTCATGCAGATGCCAGCAGTGCCGGTGCACTTGGGGGCTGGGTTTAAAGTTGTTCAGAATTTCACACCAAAGAGCCTGCCCCTGTGCAGTCATCCCTCAGCTCTTATTTCCTTCAAATGACCAAGAGATCTTCTGCCCCTCCACCAGAACCAAGACTTGGCATTGCCAACCCTTACAAAGTTCCTCACCATGAAGATTTTGTCAAATACGTTAAAAACTCTCTTAGAGCCTACTGCCTTCCCAAGAGTTTTGGAAAACCTCCTGCAAGAATATGAAAGACAGATGGAAAGGAAGCATTTATCCACCCAAGGCTACTAGATTATAGGAAATAACAGAGGCCTTTTTGTTTAGTTTTGCTGTATTCGTTTTTTTTTTTTTAATTTAAGAAAGAGGGGAGAAAGAGAGAGAGAGAGAAGCAATCTTTATTTAGTTTTTCATGTGACTTTCATTCCTCAGACACTTCTTTGTGTACTTGGTGCTGGGGTTTGAACTCTAGTCCTTGCAATTGCCAGACAAGCACCATAACCGCTGAGCCACCGCTCCAGCCCCTACTATGTTCTTTTGATACAAAAAAATGTACGACTCCATGCCATGTTATAGCCATTTTTGAAAACCAAGGCAGAGTTATACAGGCTGGCCAGAGAAAGAATGAAAAAGGTGGAGAGAAAGAGAAAGAAAGAAAAATAGAAAAAAATATAGAAGGAGACAGATAAACAAAAACTCAGAAAGTAAATCAATCTCCCTCTCGATCCTTCCTCTCTCTCCCTCCCTTCCTGTCCCGCCCTCCTTCCCTCCTTGTTTTCTCTCTCCTTTTCTCTTTCTCTTTTGCACACACACACAGAAAAGCCAGACTCAGAAAAAATAAAGATATTTCTAATGATGTTCTTGAAGTGCTATTTCCATCTTGTGGTTGTTTAAGAAATTGCTCCTGAAGACTTTTAAAGTTGTGTTGTGTTTTGGCAACTTTGAACTTAAAATGTACATCACCTATAGACCAAGCATGCCCTCCAAATCAGTTTCCCCATCCTGACCATACTTCTTCTCGAATCTTATTTCAGAGAACTAATGGAACATGGAAACCTACACGTTTATGAACTGTGAGAAATATTCTCATTACAAAATGTGTGATATATTAATGTATTGGGTTTAAAAAGTCATTGTTAGAAAAACCCCTCCCTCTTTTCCCATAGATTATTGCTTCTGAAAGGGCAAGACTATCCTCTTGGGGAATGGGAAGGCTACCAGAAAGTCAAGCAGATCGACTCCTGATGTCTAAGAATAATCATGAGCAGAAGCCCGCTGTCTTAATCTTTTCTCTCCTGGACGACTAGGAAGTTCCTCCCTCCCACCTGTTAGGCCCCACTCTTTCCAGCCTTCCTGCCTCCTTTCAACTCCTGGTGGCACAGATTTTAGATGCCTAAGGTCTAGGACAGGCAGAAATTATGGAGGGGTTCATGGGTGTAAATTTTCCTAATATTTAACATTTCCCAAATTTTACCGAATCCTGTTTGGTATAAACACCATTTCCATAGACCAGGGACACAAGATTATAGAAAAAGAATAGCAGTTAGCAAATGAACCTTAAAGTTCTGATTTTGATTCTTTTTTTTTTTAAGAGTTAATTTTATCTTTTTTTGGGGGGGATCTGGTTTTTGTTTTTCCTCCACTTAGCTGTATATATGTGCTGGGGATGGAACCTGTGTCCTTGTGCTTGCCAGGCAAGCACTCTACCACTGAGCCACATCTCTAGCCCCAAATTTCTGATTATTTATGACAGGAAAAAGACATGTTACCTGGCATTCCTATAAAATTCAGTTGCATGATAGCAGTAGTATGGGAAACTTATGGGCATTTTTTTCTTTTAGGATGGAGGCCTGCATATGGGATTTACAACATGTGGGTGTCTCTTTTTGGAGCCATTTTGTGTTGTGCAGTCATGTTTGTCATTAACTGGTGGGCAGCTGTCATCACCTACGTCATTGAGCTATTCCTCTATATCTATGTGACTTACAAGAAGCCAGGTAAGATAAGGAATTCCAGGAGGGGTTTCTGAATCTCTCTCTATCCATTCATTCAACATTTATCAAGCAGCTTCTATGTGCTTAGCTGTGTCGTGTGCAAGGGAGATATAATATGTAATGTAGGAATAACAATCGCTATGTCATGTTCTCATTTAGTCCTATGATAGAGTTACATTAGGTATCAGTGTCATTTTACAGATGAAGAAACTGGGGTTCAAAGTGTTGACCACTTGCCAAGATAACAGTCAACATGTGATGGAGCTGACATCCTAACCAGAGGAATATGATCCCAGACCCCAGAAGCTTTCCGTTATAGGACATTCTGCTTCTATGTCCTAAGTGAAACACATCCCCTGTCCTCAGGCATTCATAGAATCACACTTAAGCAATCAGTTATGATACAATATAGTAAGTACCATGAGAGTAATATGAACAAATTGCTAGGAAAAGGGGAGGGAGAGAATTATTTCCTTGGGCAGTTGTCCAAGAAAACTTCGGAGTTCATAGCTTGCATATCCAGGGTCAGGCACTTTGTACGAATGTAATAAGTATCTGTAGAGTGAACAAATAAACTAACTAATAAAAGAAAACAATAAGCAACTGTTGACTGAACAGTGTCAGGGAATGAGATTCTAGGAAGAAGGAAAAGCACACGTGAAGTTAAGAATGCAAATAAAAGCATGCGTGAAGGTAAAGATGCAGATGAAGTGAGTGGTGTGTTTGAGCAGCCCCAAGGTCTTAAGGCAAGGAGTTATTTGGTGCTAAGGAGAGAGGGTGTGAGGTGAACTGGGAGGGATGGGCTGGGGCCAAGAAATTAAGGAACTTGCATGTCATACAAAAGAATCGGGATATGGAGGGCAACAGAAAGATGCCATAGGTGTTCAGTCAGACAAGCATTACTGGACCTGAGTTTTGGATGTTGGCTTTAGAACCAGTGAGAAGGGTGGACTGAAGCTGGGAGTGACCAGGAAGCAGAGTATACTGAGAGGCCCAGGGCCACCGCACCCCTCTTTCCTCACTCCACCAGTGAGGCGGAGATAGTAAAAATGGCTTTGCATGGATTTGTGATGTTTTTATTACTTTACATATTTTTCATATCAGATATAATTTATATATGGTAAAAGTTCATCTCTTTTTAATGTACAGTCCCCAAATTTTGACAAACTTACACAGTCCGGTAACCACCACCATGACCAAGATGGAGATTATTTCCATCTTTCCCAAAGTTCCCTCACACCCTCCTGGAACTTGCCCCTGGTAACTGCTTTTCTAATTTCAGATTCTATAGCTTTATCTTTTCCAGAACATTATATAAGTAGCACCATCTAGCATATAGCCTTTGTGTCTGTCTCCTTTCACTTAGCACAATCCTTCTGGGTTTATCCAGAGCAGCTTTTTCTTTTGTATTGTTTGGTAGCGTCCTATTATGAATATGCCACAAAGTTTTTTTTAAAAAGTGTATTCACCTGTTGATGAATTTAGGGTTGATGAGTTTAGGGTAATTTTACAGAAACCTGCTATAAATATTCACACGCAGGACTTCATATGGACCTATGTTTTCATTTTGCTTGGGTAAATATCCTCGATTTGGATTTCTGTTGATATAGTAATTATATACACAACTTTAGAAGAAACTACCAAATCATTTTCCATTGCAGCAGTGTCATTTTTCGTTCCTACCAACAATAATGAGTCCTAGTTGCTCCACGCCTTTGTCATCAATTAGAATTGTCACTTGATTTTTTTAAGTCATTCTAATAGATGCGTAGTGCTATCTCATTGTGGTTTTATTTACTTTTTCTCAGTGTCTAATGTTGTTGAACATTTCATTTGCCATCCATATGCCTTTTTTTAGTTAAGTGTCTGTTTCAATCTTTTGCTCATTTTTTCAATTGTTTTCTTATTTAATTGTGAGAGTTCTTGTGTTTTGTTTTTAGATTTTTGTACTGGACATTGAACCAGGGGTGCCTTAGCATTAAAGTATATCCCCAATACTTCATTTTATTTTGTTCTTTTTAATCTTGAGATGGGACTCACTAAGTTGCTGAGGGTCTCCCTAAGTTGCTGAGACTGGCCTTGAACTTGCAATCAAGCCTCTTCTCTTAGCCTTCTGAGTCAAGAGGCTGCAATTACAGGCATGTGCCATCATATGTGCATATTCTGGATACAAATCCTTTTGTAGTATGTGTTTTACAAATATCTTATCCTGGTCTGTGGCTTCTGTTTTTATTTTCCTTATAGTTTTTTTTGAATTACAGAAGTTCTTAAATTTTATGAAGTATCATTTATCTTTTTTTAATACAGTTTAACATTTTACATTTGATCTAAAATATCTTCCCCTAATCTAAGGTCACAAACTTCTACAAGTTTTAATGTTTGGGTAATTACATTAAAGTCTACTATCCCCTATGATGTCAGGTGTGGTTCAAGGTTCATTTTTTTAGATATAAATATCCCCCTGACTAGTATGGGTATTATTACTATAAAAAATGAACTGTCTAAGACATGTTTGATACCTACTGTGTTGTCATTACTTGATCAATATTAACTTTTTTTTCCCTCCAGTTAATCATCCCCAACTCACTTTCTGACCTTCCAGAGCAAAAGTGGAGAGAGTAGTTTCATCTCTCTTGGAGTAGGGTCTGTGCATTCCTATCAGGGACCTTCTTTTGTTTAATATTTAAATTTGCAAAACAAAGGATGGAAGAGAGAGAGAGAGAGAGAGAGAGAGAGAGAAGGCAAGGGATGGTAGTGCTGATTGTCCTTGTTATGATTAGGTTCTAAAAAGTCAAACTAAAATGCTAGCTAAAGAGCCTTGATCCTCTTTGTGGATATCTAGAAGTATGAATCTCTGAGCTGCTGATTTTATTCAAAATATAAAGATGACTGCACACTATCTATGTATACTATCTGTATAGCTGAAATTGCTTTAAAGTTAAGAATTTGTGAAAACCCCTTGAACTTATTCAGGGCTGACCATTTTCCCAAGTCCTTCTGTCTGCAATGTGGGTATCACACAGCCTCTTCCACCAAGCAAGATTTCTGGGCTTGCAGTTTTACAGGCTGATCCTTAACTGGAAAGAAGCCTCACTTGTAAGGATTCACATAGTCTTCACCAAAGGACACAAAGCTCTTTCTAGGAAACACTGTTGGATTTTCTCTGATTTGGGCACGGAACACTGCTTGCCTAGCCAGGGAAAATAATAGCAGGGAATGGCTTGTGACAATTATTGTTTTTGCTGGTTTCCTCTTTGGTCCACAGATGTGAACTGGGGCTCCTCCACACAGGCTCTTTCCTACGTGAGTGCTTTAGACAATGCTCTGGAATTAACCACAGTGGAAGACCACGTGAAAAATTTCAGGTAAAGCTGGTTTCTCTCGCATCCAGGTGTTCCACAGTAGAAGAAGCTTCCTTTATGGGAGTCTAGGGTAGTGACAGGGATGTTCCAAAAATGAGCAATGGTACTGACACACTTTCACAGCAGCACTTCCTGTAAACGAGTGCTCCTGCCTTCCACACAGGGCCAACCTTACTCCAAACCATAGCCCCTCATGGTGCCAGTGTCCCCGTCCCTGCATGAAGATGGAGAAGCAGCCTCAATGGCATGATTTCAGAGAGATGTCTTCAAATCCCCCACATCTTAGTCTTCGGTATTATCTCCATTCAGCTTACGCTTTATGGCTTCCTGAGTTCCCTTCAGAGAAGTAACACTTAGGGCTCTTCCTTAGTTATATCTTGTTTTGACTGGAACCTCAAAACACAAGCTGGCAAGAGGGATGAAGGAAAGAAGCATGAGTGATGGCTGGAGAGAGACAGATGATGTTGAGATTCGGTGCAGGGCAAGATTCAGAAGATAAAAACAGTGGCGGAGGTGGGGAGATCCAAACCTGCCTTTTCCCTACTTCTCACCTTTGCTGTGACTAATTGGACTGTGAATGCAAAGATGGTAAGGTGGACAGGCAGTGCGATTCAAACATTCTAGGGGAAACCCAAGAAACAATTAGGGGAGCGGCGGTCTGGTTTTGCATGTCTCTGTGCCTGCTGTTTCCCCTGGGGTGATTCTGCACTCCTTGGCTTCTTGGAATGGCCAGTTTGCATGTCTTGTCTTCTGTACTTTCAGGCCCCAGTGCATTCTTCTAACAGGGGGACCCATGACGAGACCTGCTCTCTTGGACATAACTTACGCCTTTACCAAGAACAGTGGCCTTTGCATCTGCTGTGAAGTCTTCGTGGTAAGAGGCCCTTCACTGAGGAAAAGGCTTTTTCCTCGCTGTTCACCTTGGGTTATTTAGGTGAGCAGACAAGGTACATGCAGTGACAGGAAAATGACAAAACACTGGACAAGAGCCCTTCTCCTTGATTCATAGATCAAGGACTAGCAGGAACCTGTGATCCTGAATTTCAACGGGTAGATGAAATGTATTTCTGATTTCACAGGAGACCAACTAAAAGTGATAAACATTTTCAAACGATGGCCTTTGAGTCAAGAAAAACAGACCTGGCACGGAAATAAAATGAAGGCATTTTGGGTGATAACTGTCCACAAAAATGTGAAAGGATGGAAAGAGCCAGACAGAGCACTCTTGTATAGATTAACTGATGGGGAAAGAACCAGCCATCATGGCCTTAAATGACAGCACATGGAGTTTAGATGAAATATTTGGATAAACCTGATGATACCACAGATATCTAGGGAATTAAAGCAAGTTTTCCATGCCTTAGATTAACAATCATAGAGGAATGAATTGTTCAGGGAGCATGTTGTAGACAAAAATTAATTGGTGCTTTCCTTAGCAAGTGTTCAAACAGTTGCTAATTTGTGTATTTATTTATTTTATTAAAAAAATTTTTTTTGTACTAGGAATTGAACCTAGAAGTGCTTAACCACTAAGCCACATCTCCACCCTTTTTTTAATGTTTTATTTTGAGGCAGGGTCACTAAGTTGCTTAGGAGCTTGCTAAGTTGCTAAGGCTGGCTTTGAATTTGCAATCCTCCTGCCTCAGCCTCCCAAGTCACTGGGATTACAGGTGTGCTCCACTGTGCCCAGCTTGTTACTAAAATTTTAACCATAATTATTCTCAAGTGGGGAGAAAGCTTTAAAATTATGATTAAAAATGATGTCTAGGGCTAGGGCTGAAGCTCAGTGGTAGAGTGTTTGCCTAGTTTGTGGAAGGCCCTGGGTTCAAACCCCAGCATGCATAAAACAAAAAGTCTAAATCCTTCAATCTAGCCTACCTCTACTAGTATTCCCATACCATCCTCTCCCTGTCTCTCTTTCTCTCTCACGCACACATACATTGCTCAAAATCCTCATCTTTCGATGTATTTTTATAGTACTTAAGTATTTCCTATTCTTCAAAGCATTTTCCTACAGTTTTTCTCATTTGATCCGCATGATAATCTAATGAGGCGGAAAAGAAATGAAGCCCTATTCTCAATTGACTGAAAGTGAGATTCAGGAAAATTAAATTATTGCAGAGGGTCACATGACGAGACAGTGGAAGTCAGGACGCCAGTCCGCATCCCTGAGTGTGCACTGCATCACGCAGTGTGGAGAACACCTCAGAAAAGTTGCATCTGTGGGAGTGGAGTTAGAATCAGGTAGTACTACTTCACATTTCCAATGTCAGCCAAGGAATAGGCGGACAGGAAACTGTGCAACCCTGGGGCCAGTCAGCTCTGTGATGAAGCAGGGGCTAATTTACCACACGTCACCATGAGCAGCACTTAAGCCTTTTTTTACACTTGCCAATATTCTAAATGCTATATGAAGCGAGTTGGTCATATTCTCCTTCCTCTTGGTACTTATATGACAGTAACTCAAACAATATAACTAAATGCAATTATCCTACAGTGGGTGGAGAGAATCCTACTGAATATATAAGATTGACGGGTTAAGTAACGACCAGCTGTGACTCCAGAGGATTTTTTAAAAGCTTATCAAAAACCCTTCTCTCATATTATCAACTTTGGTGCCCTGGATTAGTGGATTTCATTTTGGCCAATATAATATAGAAGCTGAATTTGATGGAATAAGCAGTTTGAGGTGTTTTTCTTCTCTAGCAATTTAGAGAAAATTTAGTTTAGCAGGCAATAAAGTATCTTCAGGACTGGAGAAATGAACTGGGAGTATAAACAGTCATATATTGGCAAGGGAGAAAAGGTCTTCTACAGAGACAAGAAATATTGCTTTTAATTAACCCTTTGGTGCTTTAACTGTAATAAAGGGTTATGATGCTGGAATGTCATTTTATTTGAAGTAAGTACCTAAGTCTGTGATCTTGGCTGTTTGGCATGTATATTGGATAACATTATACATTAATGTGTTGGTTTCTCTATGTAAGGCCCAATAGTCTTCCTCCCAGGTGCTGTGGTTCTCTTGGGGACAGAGTATAGTTACTGCATCAGTTAATGACTTTCCAGTTAGTTACTTTCTGTGAGCTCTTGGGGTTGCAGATGCTGTCAGCATTTTTAGATTTCAGCCTCAGTTGTCAATCATTTTTGCAAAGAAACAGATGGAAAGGGATATGTGGGGAGAGTCAGTATACCATTAGAATTTTTTTTAAGTGCATGTGCATTGGTTGATGGTTAGGCCAACCTTGTGGAAAGTGTTAAGTAGTGATAACAAGAGGATGACAGTTTCATTTTTAACTCTAGGAAGCTGGTGTTCCTGGGCCTTTGTGACTAACAGTCAAATTCTGAATCACTATTTTGCTACTTAATAGCTGTAAGTCCCTTTGTCATATAATTTAGTCACTCTGACTCAATTTTTCTCAGTTATAAAATAAAACTAATAAAAATGGCCACTATATTGTAAGATTACAATGAGAATTATTTAAGATAAGCTTTCAAGTACTCAATTTGGTGTCTGTCGAATGGTAAGTGCTCAGTTAATTTCGGTTTCATTATTGACCCTGCTGTTGTCATTATCGCTGTGTTTAGTGTGCTCTAGCTGTCATTTTCTTTCCAGAACTATGTGGGAAAAATAAAAACCTAAAAAATCTTCTCTTAGAAAAACCAGGTGCAGGCACTGGATTTTGAACTTTTTAGGTAGCTAGCTATTTGATCATGATGGAACAGTGAGATATGTGCTCCCACCAGACTAATCATGGGACAACTGGCTCTGTGCTCCATTGCTTTTGCAGCCTTCAGCCGCTAAAGCCCTTGCTTGAAGTGCCGTTATACTATAGAAAGGAACAAGACCCCTCACTCACTGGTGTTTTTTATGTTGGTGGGTGGATGAGAGCCTGTGGCCATAGTGGCCATTTCCTGAAACCAAGGCTTTTTTTTTTCCCCTCAAGTCCTGGGAATTGAACCCAGAACCTCACACATGCCAGGCAAACACTCTACCAATGACTTACATGCCCGGTTCTCTTTTTATTTTATTTTTTGAGACAGAGTTTCACTAAGTTGCCCAGGTAGGCCTTGAACTTGTGATCCTCCTGCCTCAGCCTCCTGAGTTGGTGATACAAGTATGTACAATACCTGGCTTGACCAAGGCATCTTTAAAGAGCTAGAGGACATAGTGATTGAAGCTGCTAAAAATGAAATAAAGAGAAGTAAACCTTTTTTTCTGGGTCCCAATTAGCTAACTAACTTATACTCATCCATTGGTGCCTTAAGATTTCAGATGAGGGACCCTTCATCAAGACAAACTTGATGATCCTTTCTAAGAAATCCAGCTCAGACTTTTTAGAAATAGTATCTGGTCTTCTCATTTGAACTACATGTAATAAATCAGTGACATATCCCAATCTCAAGGGGCTTTGTATTTGTATTTTTATTCTTTTATGTACCTTATTCCTATCACTGTAGAAAGACAAGAGGGAGTAGGACCCCACCTGCTAGTATCCACTCACATTTCTGAGCATAGTCAAGTTCAGTGGACTCAGCAAAGGAGACAAATATCCACAAAACTGAGATAACATTGCTGCTGGAGACAAAGAACCATGGGTATAGGCTGATCATAAAAGGGACTTTAGTTTGATCTTTACTGGTTCATTTCATTACTTCTTTTGCAAAAGGCAAGTATTAAGTCAGAAGTTGCAAATATAACCTCCACCAATTCTTCACTATGTACCGTGACAAAATGAGCGCTGTCTTTCTAACTTAGTTTGAATTCATATCCCCTTAACTCTATGGTACACTGTGCTCAGTCCTAAAATCTTGTGGGTTCAGCTCCCATTTCACTGCCCTGTATGAGAAGGCATCACATGACGGAGATCAACAGTGGTTTGCTGAAACTTCTCAGTTTTGCATCAAAAGACTGTTCTTTTTAAAAAGCAATAGAAAAGAAACAGGAGCTTTTAAGGAGTGAAAGTTGATTCAATTGATCTGGGATTAAGATTGCAAATCAGATAAAGCCATTCTTGCCAAAAAACAAAACAAAACAAACAAACAAACAAACAAAAAAAAAACACCACATCTCTTTTCTAAACTGTTGTCTGTCTTAAAATTACAAAAGGCTTTCCATTCTAATACAGCATTTTTTTCTTTCTTTCTTTCTTTTTTTTTGGTTCAGCGTTGACTTACATGATGAAGGGATTCTTTGGTTCACATCATACGTGCATAAGTATTGACAGAGTTGCTTAAACCCAATCCTTATCCATGATCTCCCTGCCCCCTTCCCCCACTCCCCAAGCTCATGACTCCTCTGTAAATTCCCTAAGTTATATATATAAATAACCATATACATGTAACTTAAATATTGAAAATACTAGATTTATATGCCTGCCTGGGTATATTTGGGGTTCTCATGGAAGTCAACTGTACTCTACAGTATTGTATACCCTCCTTTTGTCTCTCCCTCTCCTCCCTCCCTTTCTACAGCTTTTTTTAAAAACCAATTACATTGTGTTGTGATGGTGGTGAAAAAAAATAAATATTTTCCCCCCAAGACTACTTCCATTTTTTATTTTAAACATTAAGAAAAATGGGCTGGAGCAGTGGCTCAGCGGTTTCGGCCCTTGCCTGGCAGGCACGAGGACCCGGGTTCAAACCCCAGCACCACATACACAACCAAGTGTTGGAGCAACTAAGGCCATGTGAAAAACTAAATAAAGTTGTTTCTCTCTTTCTCTGTCCCTCTCTCTTTAAAAAAGAAAGAAAGAAAAATGACAATTTGAATCACATAGAATTTAACACTTTTGTAGATCAAAACTGTTGTATCCCAGCAACTTTATATGGTTCGCCAGTAAAAATTACAAAGACCCATTCCACCTCTCCTACTTGAGAGAGGTTAACCCTGTTGTCCTGGACGCTTCCACTCACTTTTAAAATGAATGATCCACTACAGATCAAACTGAAGTCCCCTTATGACTGTACCCAAGGTTCTATCTCTAGTGGCAATGTTATCTGAGTTTTGTGGATATTTTTCTTGTTATTTCACACGTCTGTACCAGATACAAATCTATTTTGATTCCTATTTTCTCTACTCTTCAATATTACTTTAACTTTGATTGTCCTCTCTTCCTGTCGTAAAGGAGAAGAGATGGCTTTGGATGAGCTTCCTCAGGTAGACTCCCTCTTAACAATGTTTCACTTCCACTGTTACCTTTTCTCTCTCTTTCATTTCCTGAAAATTATAAAGGAGTTTAATAAAATCCAAAGCTCTCTTTGAATTTTCTCTTTGAGAAGTTCTCAAGAAAACTCAGACAACACAACCATCTCCTAACTCCTTGGCATAATGGAGGGCAGTTGGATCCCAGATAACCCTGGGGAAACTGTAATTCTTGTTTTTCCTTCTGTTTCAATCTCCTCTTAATCACAACCTTCACACCCACCAAGAAGAAATTGCATTCTTTTGAGATGCATCTATTCTCCTTTTGTCAGTGAGTCTCTGTCATAATGTTAATAAAATAGTGACGTGACCAAATACAGAAAGAATGAAATGACCTATGAATGGGCACTTGGATGCATGGTGAGATGAAAAATAGACCAAATCAGAAGGGGGAGAATTTTCTTTTTTAGTTTCAACCAGAGAAGCAATGACAACAAAGACAGACAAAAAGACTCTCAATGTTTAAAAAAAAGAAAAGTTGGAAAGAACATGGCCCACATTCCTGTTTTTGATCCTAATAGTGTTAGAACTTCTTTACAAAGCTTTTTTTTTTTTTTAAGAGAGAGAGAGAGACAGTGAGAGAGAATCAACTTTATTCATATCTTCATCTGGGTTCTGTTTTTTTGACACTTAGTTGTGTATGTGGTATGGGGATTCGTACTAGGGTCCTTGTGCATGCCAGGCAAGTGCTGTAACCAGTGAGCCACCACTCCAGTCCCACAAAACTTTTTCATAATATTCATGTGTTTGAAATTGTGTCACATCAGCTTCTTCTCCAGACTAAATAATTAGAAATTCTTTACCCCTTTCTAAATTGTTGTCCAAGCTACAATATATACAAGGGTTTTAAAGTTTCTTTGTTCAAATCCTGAGTTAATTTATGTGTTCATATTTTCTATGCAGACTAAAGCTAATCTCTGTGACACATTAGCTGGATGGTAAAATCCATTTGGGGAAGTATGACATAGTTGAATGATGAGTAATTGTACCCCAATGCGTCTTCCCCAGTTGTTAGCTTGTTTTATCCTTACTACGTTTGCACTGCAGCCTTGCTTCATATTAGTAAGTGTGCTATGAGGATATTATAATTGCTTTTAGCAAAAAGAGATTCTACATGAAATACTTTTATGACTTCTCAGTCTGGCAAATTTAGATATTAAAATAAATCTTCCTGTCACAATTAATGCTTTATCTAGATTTTTATAATGCTAACAGACATACGTTAGACTGTATTTATTTAAATAAATGCCATTTTCCCCAGGGGTTCAGAGTCATTGTGGTGCCACGCAATATACTGATGGTCCAATATCTTTCTTAGCTGTTAATTATTCTTCACTCTAATGGTTGTTGTTATTGTTGAACATCCTCCAATAAAATATTCCTTTTTTCATTTGTAGTAGCTGGAGTCAGAATATCCTAGAAAGATCTGGTGGTTCAAATGCACCAATGGTCTGGAGACCTAAGCTAAATTTGATCCATAATGGCCTACCTTTCTTTAGTCTAGGTGTTCTGGTTCAGTAACTATCTCGCTCATGTTTCTGCCTTTTCTATCTTCCTTGGAAATTCTTGCTTTTTAATTTTAATATGTCAATAAAATTGTTTTGGAAAATTTGGAGGTTCTAGAAAATATACTGGAAAATAACTAATGAAGAACTTAATCCTATTTATTTATTTATTCTGGGGATTGGACCCAGGGGTACTTAAATATTGAGCCATATCCCCAACCTTTTTTATTTTTTATTTTGAAACAGGATCTCTCCAAGTTGCTTAGGGCCTTGCTAAGTTGCTGTCTGACTTTGAACTTGTGATCCTCCTGCCTTAGCATCCCAAGACACTGGAATTATGGATATGTGCCATGATGCCCAGCTTAATCTAATTTAAATAGAATATTAGCTGGGCACAGTAGCACATGCCTATAAACCTAGCAACACAGGAGACTGAGGCAGGAGGATTGCAAGTTCAAGGCCAGCTTGGGCAACTTAGCGAGACCCTCAGCAATTTATGGAGACCCATCTCAAAATAAAAAATAAAAAGGGCTGGAGATGTAGCTCAGCAGTATAGCAACCCTGGGTTCAATCCCTAGGTTCTATTCCTCCATGAAAAAAGAAAGAAATATATTATGTGACATATTGTGTTATTTATATTTTTCTAATGACCAATTGAAAAGGTAAAAAGAAATAGTTTGCTTTTAATAATTTATTTAACCCAGTACATCCAAAATATTATTATTATTTGTTTAGAGAGGGAAAGTAAGAGAGAGAGAGAAAGAGAGAATCAACTTTATTTAGTTTTTCACATGGCCTTCGTTGCTCCAAGACTTTGTGTACGTGGCGCTGGGGTTTGAACTCACATACTCACACGTGCTGGACAAACGCTGTAACCACCCCAGCCCCCAAAATATTATTTCAATATGCAACCAACATAGAAATTTTGAGATATTTTGCAATTTTTTTTTTGTTCTAAGGCTTCAAAATCCAGTTTGTATTATAAACTTCTAATATATTTCAGTGTGGCCTGGCCACATTTCAAAAGCTCAATAGCAACATGTGGTTAAAGGCTGGCACACAAGACAATGAGGACTTAGAGAGTGGCCTATTTTTATAAATACAGAACATACATCAAGAAGGACAAATAACATACGCAAAGCATCAGCTAGTCAATGCTGGAACCAATTTCAAACCCAGATTCAGTGTCCTTTCAGCTCTGATACTGGACAAACACAGTGGTAGAATTATCAAGATTGCGAACACTTATTTAAGATCATAAAAATCAGCTTTGGATGAGCACCTATCACCAACTTCCCAGACAGAGTTAGGTGACTTATTATCACTACTTAAACCATGCAGGAAAAAGAGTTTATCCCCACGTCCAAGACAAGATTTCAAAGCTCAGAGACAACCAGTTACCACCTACATGGCCAAGCTTTAGACCAGTCCTATCTGATCACAGAGCCTGAACTCTTTTGCATACATGCCATTCCCTTTCTCTCCCATTGAAGTCCCTCTCAGACTGTCACGCCAAGTGTGACCGAAGGACCAGCAGCATCCATATGACCTGGAATCTTGTTAGAAATGCAGAATCTTGAGTCTCATTCCAGACCTACAGACTGAACTTTAAAATCCCAAGCAAGTCATGTGAAATCTAAGACATCTGAACAAAACACAAATCTGTGAATTGAAAGACTCTCCAAAGAAAATAATAGATTTGTCCCCTGTCGAACACATGGTAGATAATTGGAAATGTCATTTGAATTGAAATGCAACATGAGAAGAAAAGAGCAAGCTAGCTTGGACCTTTAAGGAAAGAGAAAAAAAGAATAAAATTTTTAGTTAAAAATCTAAATCGTGAAATGATGAAATGGCTTTACTAGCATCACAATAAGCCTCCTTGTTTCTTAACCTTTTCTGCTTTTCCTACGTCATAGATACGTGAAATTTGTTCCCACTACCACACTCACTGAGAAGGAAATGTGAATCTATTTGAATGCACGCATGTCACTCCTGCACGGGGAAAACTGGTACAAGGGTGTTCTTGCCACACACACACACAAAAGCAACGCATCCGCCTAATAGAAGTGTCAAGATGTGCAGCTCATGGTGGGATTTGTCGCTCACCGTGGTCTGGCTCTATATCTCTGTCCATTTCTTGAAACTGGTCTCTAGCTGAGATTTCTATGGTGTTCCTAAAAGTGGCTCTCGCTATTTAGCCAGAGGTTGATTGTGTATTTATCCTGAGCCTCCTCAATCCCATTTTCAACATTTTCCTCCTGTGCCGTGGTGCCCTCTGCTTTCCCTTTCATTCAGCGTGATGCAGTTAATTAAGCAAGTGTTAATAAGCCTGGTCATTTTGGGTGGAAAGTGAACTTGTGAGCAACATGGGTCCTCTCCAAAAGGTTGAATCTGTGTGAACTCTATTCAGGTAGGTGCTTTTCTTTCTTCCCCGTTTCTTAACTCAACAGGGCATTGCTGGCTATTTTTGTCCTTTAGAAAACAACGGCAGTGTGATGTATAATAGCAAGGATTCTAACCAATATTTCATTGTGTCGTACAGGGACCGCGCAAGCTGTGTGTTAAGGAGATGAACAGTGGCATGGCTAAAAAACAGGCCTGGCTTATAAAGAACAAAATCAAGGCTTTCTATGCTGCAGTGGCAGCAGACTGCTTTAGAGATGGTGTCCGAAGTCTCCTTCAGGTAAGACTAGCACCGAGGGAAAGAGCATACAGGCAAAAGACAATTAACGCGCCATGTTAATTAATGAAGCCTATGGCTGCAGTTAGGCCACTCTGCATCAGAGATCAATGTGGATGGTTAAGGAATTCATTTTGAGTTCCTGGGGACAGACAAAGCTAGAACAAAAGCAGAGAGGTTCTATTACAGTGAACTAGGAATGATATACTGGAAACAGAAAACGAGGTTGCCTTCGGCCACCAGCATCTGTCCCGGTACTTATTGAAATGCAAATTTGTTCTGGTGGTTGAAGGCATTCAGGATCCTATTAAAACTTCAAACTATTTTTGCATCTCATACTGCATATTGCAGTGCTCAAGTCAGGCGTTCTGTTCTTTTCTTTTTCTCTTTTGCGAATGGTGTGAGGGCAGCTGTTAGACTCAACTAGATCAATGCGTGGTGATGGGGCGGAAAATCTCCCTATCCTCCAGAATTATTTCCAGAATGTTGAATAAAATATAATAATCTCTATAGCCCAACATTCAAGCCCACAGTTAGCCACATCCCCCCTTTTTCCTTTTCCATCCATTTCTTTACATCTTCTATAGTAAATACATAAAGTATTTTCCATAGTTCCCATCTCTTCAATGTAGAGTGGAAAAAAAAAAATCCTAAAACGTTCCAAGAGACTCTTACACTTTCTAAGCATTCTGGCTTTAATGCAGTTGAAAAACCCCAATTCTATGCATACCAGATGGAGTATTTGACTTTCAGAGCTGCCATAGTTAGGAGTGTCAGAATTCAGGAGTCATGCAAGTAACTCTGATGCTTATGTGGGCAAGAAAAAAAATACTTGTTAAGCCGTAGTATTTTGGAGACTGAGGGTATTTGATGCGTTCCTGACTTCAATGTACTCAAAGAACACTTGCAAAGTAGATGCACATGCAGAGAAGTCATTTCTGAAAGACCTGTTATCCACAATAAGCTTCTTTTCATCTGTTAATAATTTGCTAATCCATGGAAATAGGTATTGTTGCCAAATGCTGATTTTTATTTCAGTAGTGAGTTACTATTTGGTAATTCTTGGTTAAATATCTTGGGAAGGTTACTCATCTAATATAAAGTTACTACAGAAGATTTGTAAAGTAATAAAATTTTCAACTGGGTATAGGAATACAGACATAGAATAAGAACACAGAGAAAAAAAGACATAAGCATGAAAAAGAATTCTTAGATTAGTCCAGAATAAATGGTTTAAAAAAATTGAGCATGCACAAATTCACATGAATTTCTTCAAATAAACATGGAGTACAAAGGAGTCACGGTAAAAGGCCAAGACGGAGTGGCATTGAAGTTAACCCTGCTAAATGCACATTTTGGTAAAGTCTTCTTTGTTTCTAAGAAGTGCAAATGATCATATCCCCAGACTGTAGCTATGGAAAAGACCATGTTCATATTGCTACATACTTGCCAAGGGCCAAAAGATGGCTCCAGAGAGCCGTTGGACTACCTGTGCATGTCTAAGAGCAGTGTACCAAGTGCATCGGAGGCAAAGCTTACGAAACTCCCTTCATGCCTGTGGCCTTCCTCTTACTATAGTCTCTTCTAAAATATCCAACTCTGGCCGTTTCTCTAACTCTTCCCACATGCCAGAATGACCTTTCCTCACTCCCACTGCTCTCCTTATCTTTACGGCTCAGCACCTAACCAAAATCCAAGACTCAGAACAAATGCTACATCTCTATGAAGCTACTATGAATCCTCAGCTGGAATTCAAATTTTCTTCTTTTGTGCTTTCTTATGAGTCCCTACTACATTTGTACTTATATTACCATTAATATTACTTGTGTATATCTTATCTCCTCCACCTCATTCTAAGCTCCTTAAACACCAATGAATATATTTCACTACTCTCTTACAGCACCTAAATACCACTTTGCAATTAATATATGCTTGATAATATTGCCAAATTAGATCTGATTAACTGGAAGCCATACTCTGTCATCTAATGCAGGGAGAAATGAAATTTCTAATATGGAATGTAAGTATTAATGATATCATCGTGCAAAAGGATTTGGTTTCGGAAACAAAGTTCAGTCATTCTTTAATAAATAATATGAAATATTTCAGTGATCCTTGTATATAAGAATTTCTCAAACATGGATTTTATTGCTAATGACATTTCGGATATACAGGTGGAAATGAGCTTTGAACCACTAAGTTATAACATGCATACCAACAGTTAAACTGGCCCTTACTTGGTTTTAAATTATTGAACCATTTTAATGAGTGTGTCAGAAGAAATGCAAATGACTGCTAATTTAGAAAAGCTACATTTCTGTCATCTAAAATCCATTTATGGCTGAGATGATTTAGAACTAATCTTTCTATTTTATGCTTGGGTACGGGCATGAAGGACATGCACTAAAATGTAATCTAATCTTCAGAATCTTCAGAACATTACTTCGGTGCTCTTTTGGACATTATTTTTCATTTGCAGTGGTAGTTTCCCGGTGCAGTAGGATTGCCCATGTGTTTATGTCCTCTGTTTAGGCCTCAGGCTTAGGAAGAATGAAGCCAAACACTCTGGTGATTGGATATAAAAGAAACTGGAGGAAAGCTCCCTTGACAGAGATTGAGAACTACGTGGGAATCATACAGTAAGTGATGGCTTTCAGGAAGAGTTCTTGTTTATAATGCACTAACCAGGGCAGTACATAACCTGACTGTACAGAAAGCTGTTGTGCCAGATTGAATTGCCTGAAAAGAGCACATTCTCCTGGTCTTTTCAATTCTTTACTAAAGTTAAAAAAACACCCCCAGTAAGAACTGGAGAGACTCAAAATGTCAGAGGAGGCAGGGTGGGGGTAACACGAGCAGAGTCAAAGAAAAAGGTAAATGTTTAGAGCTACAACCTTGGAGTCTGTTTACAAGATAAAAAGCAAAGGACAGCTAGGGAAGGAAGGAATTTTTCTTTCAAAACACCTAGAATCTGGGGCTGGCTCTTGTACTCATTTCAGACACCATATTCTGAGCTTTGTGTTATGCGCTCACTGTCACAGAGCCCCAGATCTCTCTCTGGTGAATAGGGGACTTCATATGCCAGGTGCTTCTGCTACCAGGTGTAGCCACCCTTGGTTTGTGTACAGAATGAGAGTTTTAGATATGTGACATCTAAGAGTCCAACATTTGAAGAGTCTTGGGAGAAAAATAGTAATGATAGACCTGAAAAGACTACCAAGTACCAATCTACCACCTTTAAAAGGAACTGTCTCATTTAATTCTCCTAAGAAACCTTTACAATAACTATTCTTGTTCCCATAATATAAGTAGAGACACAATAAAAATTAAGTAACATGCTGAAAAAAAATCATAGTATAATAAGTGATCAAGATGGAATTTCAAACCAGAACCATACAAACTTAAAGTTCAAGCATATGACCTCAATTTTATGTAGCCTCCCAAAGTAGCTTCTAAAAAAATGCTATTTAGCCTCCAAAACACCCACATATTACCTGAGTTGGTTTCTTCTTTTGAGTAAGAGAAATGAAGTCTACACATAGAGACACATTCTAGAAAATTGAACCTTTCTTCTGGGCTTGAAAATACATAATCAGACAAGAGGGGCAATGTGAGATACCCCTAACAGCCTTCTTCTGTGTCAGCAATAACAGGTGGATGGTTTCCTGTGTCTGAGATCAGGCCAGGCTCTGATTTCATACCTGGATTACAGCTGCTCTTAAACGTCCACTCTACACACGGTGGAAATCTTCACCCCTTCAAAACAGCATGGAATAAACACTGCATTTGTCATTATTTCAGGCAGATTTATAACAATAGCATTCTGAGCTTCTGAAAAGAAGCAAAAGAAACTAACTTGCATCTTCTGAAATTATATGCGTTACTGACCAAATTCACTTAACAGTAGTTTTAATGTAAAGAACCTATATTTTAAATACATTGTATGTGAAATATATAAAGCCTGGAATCCATGCCATCTTGCTACTGCAGGTACTCTTTTATTTATTTTTGAGAGAGAGAGAATCTATTTTATTTTTTTTTTTTAAGTTTTTCATCTGGATGTTTGCTTTCCTGACAGTTATGTATGTGGTGCTGGGATGTGAACCCAAGTCCTCACATAAGCCAGGCAAATGGCTCCAACCACTGAGCCACTGCTCCAGCCTCCTGCTGGTATTCTTCAGTTCAGTAGGTGATGGCTGAACCACATCAGCATCCAAGTTTTACCAGGCTCAGCAAACAGAATGTTTATATTTTTAGAATCACAATCAGTTACCAAGGAATATTCTTGGAAATGGATTAGATCTGCCTTTCTATTATCCAGATTCTTCAGTAAAATTTCATATTCATCTGGGGGCACAAAACCGGTAGCAGGAACAAAATAAGCAAATAGGAAGAAATGTGTGCCTTTGATGCAGAATTACTTGGGATTGTCTTGCAACTTCCCCACCATCCCAAACATTCTAAGTAGCCAAAGGATTAAAATCCAATTGACTTATTGAACCCACTAATACTAAACCAAGGACAGGCTGGAGCAATGGCTTGGTGATTACTTGCCTGGCATGCACAAGGATGTGGATTCAAACCCTAGCACCACGTACACAACAAAGTGTTGGAGCAACAAACACCACATGAAAAAATAAATAAAATTGGTTCTTTCTCTCTCTCTCTCACTGTCCCTCTCTATTAAAAAAAAAAATACTGGGGGTTTGGAGCGGTAGCTCAGTAGTTACAGCACTTGCCTGGCATGCGTGAGGACGAAGATTCAAACCCCAGTGCCACATATACAACGAAGTGTTAGGGCAATGAAAGTGACGTGAAAAACTAAATAAAGTTGATTCTCTCTTTCTTTCTCTCACTGTCCCTCTCTCTTAAAAAAAAAATACTGAACCAAGGAGGCCTCTGGTTTTATAACAAATTAGTAATTGGTCTTCTTGGTGATAAAGCTCAATGTTAAGGTGATTCACATTTGCACTAGTATAAAACCTACTTGTGTTGGTAAAGTTGAAGGACTTCACTACTGCAGCAGTGGGGTAAGTATAGAAGGAAGACAATCATACATCTGTATTCCATTTCCCTTTCTGATTTTTTGGTTGCTTAAAGTACAGTACAGTGTTATTGTTAACACCAGGCTACCGTTATAAGAGTGTAGGATTTTTACCATTTTTCTTTGAATGAAAGATTTTGTGTCTATAAACATTCTTAACTATGGCTTGATTTTAGTGAGACTCTCTTTTAGCTTTTAGATTGCCCTAACATATAACCTCAACTCCAGCAGCTTAGTACCACACAGTTTTGTCATCTTACAGCTCTATGGGTTAGAAGTCTGCCACAGGCCTCACTATACCAAATCAAAGTGTGCACAAGGTTGTGTTCCCTTCAGGAGGCTCTAGAACAAAGTCCTTAGCTTGGCTTCTCAGCTTCTAGAGGTTGCCCACATGAACGTGTGGCTCAGTGCCTCCTTCAGTCTGCAAAGCCAGCAATGCCTGTCAAGTACCTATTGCATCTCGTTATTCTGACCTCTTCTGCCTCTTAATTTCACTTTCAACTACCCTTGTGACCCAACGTGGCTCACTCAGGTAACTGAGGACAATCTCTCCAGTCAAAAGTCCTTAAACCTAATCACTTCCGCAAAGTCCCTTTTGACATGTAAGGGAATATATTCACAGAGTCAAAGAATTAGGACATCATTGGGGGAAGCATCCATTATCCTGCCTAACACAGAATCCCAAGTTTTCATATAGGGAACATCATCTTATTATTATTTTTAATAATCAAGCACAATTAGAACCAAGATTTGTTTACATGGAATTTACTTTGTGGCAATTGTGTTTCATTAAATAAAAAATCATTTGTGGTTTGAATTTTGAGTGTATATTTCTATTGCATTGAACTTATTTTGTATCATTATCTGAATGTTTATTTAGGTTGACTTCATCTCTTGGAAATTCATGTGTATGTGGTGGGACAATCACAAGCTACATTGTTTCTGGGGGAGGTTGGCCTAATGGTAAAGGGTTCTGGGCTTTATCTCCATGGAAGATTGAACAAGAGAACTCCCTCAGAAAAAAAAACTTTAGATGACACAAATGATTAATTGGCTTCTTCCATATTTTCAACCAGAGGAAACATATGCTACAGGATTATAGATAAAAGAAAGAGCCTTCAGTTCTCTTCCAGATGGTCTAATTTCACTGGGTTGGATATAGAGGAGGCACAGGAGCCATCTTCAACTACACAGGATTGCTATGAAAAGCATTGCTTCGCGTGGCCTATCCAGAGTCAATGGGGAAAAGTTCCTTAGAGGAACTGGAGACATTTTAACCATGAACCTGATTTCAGAAACACTGTAGAAAGAGTCTCTGTGGCAGAAAGGGGAGGCTAAGAATTTCAAAGGTTCTTTGCAGCTACTAAACACTGTTTTACATATATCAGTGATTGTTTTGCTCACTTTATAAAAGATTTAGGTTTTTTTAAAGTATGTAATAAGCTCTTAAGCAATATTCTAGTTGCTAGTATTTGAATGAATTAGCTGCAGAGGTAATGATTTAGTTACCTTTTTAAAAAGTATAAAGGGAGAATAAACAAAAAAAGGCAACAGCTCTTGGCTGTATTCTAAAATGAATTTCTATGGTTTCATGACATCAAAATCCTAAATGCAAGTTTAATATTATTCTAAAGATTTGAGCATCAGAGGACCCATTTAAAGCACTAACCGCTTTGCTTCCTCTTTCAGTGATGCATTTGATTTTGAGATTGGTGTGGTCATAGTCAGAATTAGCCAAGGATTTGACATCTCTCAGGTTCTTCAGGTGAAAGGTATGTACTTTCTTTATTTAACTAAAAAACCTTTAGTAAACACCTACTATGTTCCCAATATTGTTCTAGGTCGTGGGGGCAGAACAGTGCACAATATAGACAAACTCCCTAACCATGGAATTTCTTTTCTGGGTTGACTCTTCCTCCAGTGTTTTTCCCACTTCTAATGTAAGTGCCCTTTGCCCTGCTAACCAGAATTGTAGGATAATTCAGGGTAGTTTTCAGTTTTTTTATTATCATAAAACCACAAAGCCAGCATCAAGGAAAATAGCACCTTCAGTAAAATAGCCTGCCAAATTAATTTCTGCAAGATGTTTCAGAAAATGAAGATTAATTCTTTCTTCAGAAAAACATATATTTTGTTTTTAAGAGTCTATGAACTGGTTTCCAGCTAACATGGAAATGAGCCTGAATGTCTCATGCTGTGAATCACTAATCTAAGTCAGAAGCAGAAAAACTAATTCAGATTAGTGACTCTGTTTTTTCCCTGTAGAAAATCTGGTACACTTGCTTAGTCTTAGAATTTAAACATACCCTCTTTGTGTTTTAAATAAAAAAACCTATTTAAAAAGTTACTAAAAGATTAGGACAGGACATGAATCCATCTCTTCAATTGAACTTCACAGTAGAGCCCACTGATGACACAAAGACAGGGCATATTTAGGGGTACCTATTATGTAGTAGGTATAGTGTAGGTGAAGATGCTTGGTAGATTAATAACTTAGTCTGTACCCCCAAGAGACTCACATCTAGTAAGGAGAATGGATAATAGGAATAAATAAGGTATTATGGGGAGGAAAAAAATTAAACCCTGAAAGATGTTTGAATTGAGATTTAGAGGTTGAGTCAGAGTTAACTAGGCAATGTTGAGGGAGAGAAAAACAAGGGTAGCGTTTGAGGAACAGCATTTTTGGCAAATAGAAGAGCATTAGTAAAGGTTTAGATGTGGGACTATGGCAGACGGGATACATGGGCAACCACAAACAGACTTGTATTGCTGAAGAGAAAGTATGAAGTAGACCATAATGAGATATGAGCTACCCCTATAATGAGGACCCAGACTTTACAAGCTTCATTTGTCATATGACAAAGTATGAGTCATATTCTGTAGATAATGAGGATCATCAAAGAGATTTAAGTGAGGGAGTAGTATGGTCAAACTTGGGTTTTAGAGCTCATCTTCAGTTATATGGCTACAGCTAGAATCGAAACAGAGATAAATAAAAAAGATTTCTGCAGTAATCAGAACAAGAGATGGAAACAGCTTGAACTAGCGAAGCCTCCATAGGGATGGAGAAAAAAGGACAGAATTAAAAACTATTTCAGAGTTAGGGAGCAAGATTGAGGAGCTGATTGGATGTGTAGGATACAGGAAAGGGAGGGGCGAAGTTAAAGTCCTTGGCTGAGTGAGGGGAAGGAGATGGGAAATTCAAGAGGAAGAGCAGGATTAAAAGAAGAGATACCTGGTTCGATTTCAAAAATTTGGGGGCTGGAGTGGTGGCTTAGTGGTTGGAGCATTTGTCTGGCATGCATGAGGACCCGGGTTCAAATCCCAGCACCACATTCACAACCACATTCACAACTAAGGGTTGGAGAAAGGCCAGATTAAAAAATAAAGTCAAGTCTTTCTTTCCTCTCTCTCATTCTCTCCCTTTTTCTCTTAAAAAAAAAATAATTAAGACAGCCTCCTGTGGGAAATCCTACTGCAAGTGTTCACTAGGCAGTTAATAATCCCAGTCTCAAAGAAGTAAATTGAGCCTGAAATACAGGTTTAAATATTATTGACTAATTTGTGCCCCCATCCTCCACCCCCTCACCAGGAAATTCACATGGTGAAGTCCTAACCTTGGTATCTTGGAATGTGACCATATTTGGAGATAGGGTCTTTAAAAATGTTATTAAGGTAAAACAGGGTCATGTTAGTAGAGTTCTTATAAAAAGAGAGTAGGACACAGACCTAAGGGTCATCATATGAGGACATGGTGAGAAAGCAGCCACCTTCAATCCAGGCACAGTAGCCTCAGAGTGAAATCATCTTGGCTGATGCCTTGATCTCGGAATTCTAGCCTCCAAATCTATGAGAAAACTAATTTCTGTTGTTTAATCTATCCAATATTTGGTGTTTTTATGGCAGCCCCAGCAAACTATTACAGGAAATATCATAGATAAGGTGGAAATGGAAACTAACTCTGGAAAATATAGCCCAGAGTGTGTTTAGTTGAAAGCTCCAAGGCACAGGAAAAGAGCCCCAAAGAAAGAGCAGGAGAGGAGAGGACAGAAAGATGCAGGAACCAGGAGGGTGGTGTCACGGAAGCCACAGAGTAGAGTGCTCAGAATGGGTAGAATGAACAACATTATGAAGCAGAGCAGAAGATTCCAGTAGGAAAATGAATGAAGGCCAGTAAGCGGTAGAGCAGGGATTCAGGCCTTTGTTTGAACTGCTATTCTACCTTTTAAAAAGGAGAGCTAGGGAAAGTAGTGACTTGCACAATGAGAAGCAGAGGTGATATCTGAGATACAGGCATGAGGCAAGGCTGTCTCCACATGCTCTGTCAAATGCCGGCCACAGGGGCTGCCTGTCTATGGTAAGAGCTGACTTGGAGGGTAATACCAAACCCTAATATTAAGAAATCTGTTCTGTTACCGCCTCCCTCTTTTTATTTTAAATTTGTTTCTGGCTTTCGTGCTGCTGTGCTTTTCTACCTAAAAAATGAGAATGAAAAATACTATTTGTACTTAGATTGCACGTTTGCTTTGTATATCATGTTGATCTCTCAAACTGAAAGACGTGACGTACCTGACAAATATGGGTCCCATTCCTCACTGCCCTGTCCACCAAAATGCACCATCAATTTATTTACATAAAGCAATATACAGCTACCAAATTTTATGGCATTTCTCAAAGAACCCTGGCAGCAAACTGCATCCCCTTTTAATTTCCCAAGGGATGTATCCTATTTAAATCAACTTTGATGTTTGAAATATTTCTGCTTCTTAGTCAAGAAAGGGAAAATGCAGTCAGATACTAATAAAATAATTATAAGTAACAACTATCTAGGGTAAACAAAAGAAAAAACAATGTCACACAGATACATGAAGAACATGCAGAAAAACAACAGCATAATGACAGAAATTAACTTCACACCGCAGTTCCATGCATTATTTTGAAGTTTGTAAAATTTATGACCCAAATCTCATATTAGATTTTTGAATTGGAAGAAATAAGCTTGCGTTTCATTATATTGTACTGTAATATAGGGCTTAATAAGAGCCTGATAAATCTTAAGTATTGCATTATACTATGTTAATAGTTATCATCATAGCTTTTCCAGTTCAGGCACCACAGTGTCATCACAGATTATAATTTAAAGGAAATATTAGCAATTCAGAGTGTCCATATACTGTAGTTAATAAAGCAGTGAATAGAAATCAGCTTTATAGGTAATTTGCCAGCTAATGACAATTATTTCTATACTGTGTCACAGGCTTGTATGAAAAGAATAACTTTTGGCAAAAGTTAGATCAGGGCACGTAACATTCTAACTTGTACACTGCAGCAATTCACCCAATATTGGTGATTGATAGATTCTCCTAATAAATTAATCTATTGCCTCAAAAAGCACAAAAAAGCGCAGCATTTCATATTATTCACTTCCCAGGGGTCTTTAGCAAGTTTGCCAACTACAACAAAGAGTCCAAATTGCACTGATAGGAAATGAAGTGATGAAACATAATTTGCAATATTCTGTGGTCAAGTATTCTACGTAAGTACCGCACAATTTATGACCATCTCAGAGCACAGTGATACTGCTGTGTCTGATCGAGTGGCTTAGCAAAATAAAGACAGATGGCAGTGTAGTAAATAATTACTTGATTAGAAGGCAACCACTGCAGGATAGCTTCCTGCCTTCAATTCAACTAGACTTCACCTGGGGTTCTGCACGTTGATTCATATGAGCATTTATGGCTTTGAGTTGATTGACCAAGGAAAGAATCATGATTTAATAATTAATAAAGAAAAAAGATGCTGTAAAATGGGAGGGGATATGATTCCCCAGTGGATTTCCCTGTTCTCCCTTCTGCTGTCAGATAATTGACTGCTCTCTATCCTTAAGATTCAAGCAGATGGTAATTTGAGGCCACTGCCTATTTCTAAATGACATCTTTTTTTAAATGAAAAAAAAAAGACTGATAGAACATTTTGATGCAATTTTGACAACTAAATTGATTTTCAAAATAAAGGCACTCCAACTGGTTACCATACAATCAATTTATAAAGCACTTGAAAATATAGTAACTACTGTTCAAAGCAGTTTGGGCGCTTGCTTGAAGATATGGCTCAAGAGTTACTCTTTGTTCTCACCCTGAGAATTGTTTGGGGTATGTATGGAAGAAAAGTGATTAAAAACTCACTCTGCACTGAGAGAACATTAAGATGTAAGTTTTTGCTTCCACCATTATGTCAGGAATTCTCTTAAACTCTTGAAAAGAGAGGGCTGGAGCTGTGGCTCAGCAGTTACAGCGCTTGCCGGACATGCTTGAGTAGGCAAGTTCAAAGCCCAGCACCACGTACACAGCAAAGTCTCAGAGGAATGAGGGCCATGTGAAAAACTAAATAAAATTGATTCTCTCCCTCTCTCTGTCTCTCTTTCGCTGTCCCTCTCTCTTTGAAAAAAAAATCTTGGAAAAAGAGGAGGACAAGATGTTTGATCAGGTCCTACCAACGAAGAAAGTGAAGAGGGGTACACACTAAAATTGGAAGCACAAGGCTTGGTCAGTTAGCTTGAACAAATCACTTGAACTCTCTGAGTCCAAGTTGTCTTTTTAACAGATTGGACTCACTAATACCACCTCTGCCCATACCCCGGCATAGGTATCAAATGACATACTGGTGGAAAGTACTCTGTAATTTGTGAACATTAAAATGCAGTAGTGATAGGGGAGGGTTGTAGTTGATGGAATGAATAATCTTTGTCAACCTAGTGGAAATCAATTTATGTTTGTCCATTCATTATCCCTTGGTTTGCTCTCCACGTGATTAAGGGTATATTTTGTAAGTCAACGAGACAGTATTCCTGTTGGCAAAGTCTACTCTTGATTTTCCGTGCAAACAGAGGTATAAATTGCACCAGACAGATAATTCAGAAGAACAGATAATCAAAACATCACTTCTATTAGCACTGAGATGTGAAAAGTGGGGAGTGCACAGAAGGAGGCCTTAGATCATCTACAAAATGAATAATTAAGAATTAACTCAAATAAGAACTTGCAAAATCACTGTGCAAGTGGGAATCATGCCACTGCGTGGATATGCAAATCCAAGATGGCAAAGCAAGTGATTTCAGCTTCTACAATGGGCTCTGTCTGTCGGCCTCCATCTCTATAGCCTCCGAGGGAACTGCTGAATCCAAAGCATTTGAGCAAAAATTGCTTTTGTTGCTGAAGCCTGGGATCTTTCAGTTTGCTCTGTCCTGGAGGGTCTGTGGACATACCTTCAAGCAAACTATTGGAGTGGCTCCCAGTTTGCTCAGCTGGCTGACTCCTTTACAAAAGAGGATTTATCTTTTTTCCTTCTTTGTCCAAAGTAGAGGACAAAAGAGCATGGCAATTAGTGGCTAATCATGGGATATGCAGGAGCCCGCCAGAAAAAAGAAAAGAGAACTTCCCTCCCCAGGGCAGCCCTTACAGTCACCCCCAAAGAAGCTCACAAATAAGTACCTTCCAGAGGACTGCATAAAGGTTACCCACCCCCTACCCAGAGCTGGGCCCCTGCAATATCCCAGAAAGCTGGGTAACAACTAGGGTGCTGTCACCCAGAACACAGATGTCAAAGACTGGCTGCCGCCGCTGCTGCTGCTGCTGCTGCTCTGGGGCAGCCTCCATACATATCCATATCTGCTGAGTGAGTCCTCATTTTTAAATGACATGTTCAAGGGGTTGTCATTTTTGGCAATTAGCTTGGCATTACACCCTGTGCCTGAAAGTGTTTTAAGTTCATCCTGTGATGAAGAAGTGGAGGTTGACGAAACAACTGTGAAGTACTAATAGTTAGCCACAAGGAGGTTGTCATGGTGGAAAGTGCAGATGTGGAGTCAAGCAAATCTGTTTGCATTTGAACCCTGTAATGTGCTAGGCGGTGTCAAATAAGTTGCTTAACCTTTGTGAGCCTCAGTTGCTTCATCTACAAAATGAAGAGAATAATAGTAACTATCTCTGAGTTGTTTGGAGTAAAATTCAACACAGTCCCCGTTACCCCAAAAGTGTACAATAAATAGTAGCTGTTAATTCCTAGGCTTTTCAAAATGCTCAGTTTGCTTTGCTTGAGTAGGGCCATCTCCAGAAGTCGCATAAATATACCATAGGATGTAGTCATTGCTCTGTTCTTTAAGAAGCACCAAAGTGCTATGCAAAAACAGTAGTTTAATTTTTTTTGCAAAGCTAATCGGGTGAGAAAGAAGTATAATTTTCCATTTCGCATATAGGAAATCTGAGGCATAGAAAAAGTAAATGACTTGCTTAATGTCACATTAAGCCAGCTGCAGAGCTGTAATGGGTCACAACCCCCCCACAGTGAAGCTTGTCTTCACCTTTCAGCATCAGGGGTAAGCAACTTCTGTCTGAGCTCTGATTCCATCCGCCTAATTTCCCAGGTTCTCTATAGCTGCTGTTCTTGAGAACCGTTGAAGCTTGTGGAAATCACATGGGTGATTTGACCTTAAATCTCATGCCACTGGCAAAAGATTAATTGCTAAGACCTGGAAAGGGGCCAGACAATTCTGCGTAGCTGAATAACAGCATCATCTAGGGATGTGACTGTCCTGACAGATTTAGTTAGTACATAATTGATAAATCTAGAGTTTGTGTAGCTTCACTTCACAGATAGATAAGGCAGCAGGTTTCGAGGGCTGACATTTACAGAAGTCCTGCCAGTGTTTTGTAACACTGAAACTAGGCTTTCTACCCTTCCCTTGGAGCACTGCTCATTTTCTAAGGCTCTGCTTTCAGCACGCAGTAAGTAGAGGAGAGCTGACAAGAATGCCACCTGGAATGCTGCCTGGTGGAAGCAAGAAGCCTCCTCAGTTTAGCACTGTCACATGACTGCGTTTAAAATCGCATTTACTCTGGTCCAAGGCAGGTTGAGGTGAAAGAGGGATTCAATGTAGTTCATAGCAGCTAGGAATTTTTCATTTCAATCAGAATCCAATAAAGATAAAAGGCAGCCAGACACAACATCAAAGCTTGGAGAGTGGGTATGAACCTTGGGCAGGAAGTTTTGCATTGCTTGACTCTTGTTTCAAACTCTCCTGTCTTGAGAGCTTTTTTAGCAGTTTGAACTCTGTGACAGGCACAGAGAAACCTCAGTTTTTATTTCAATGACTTTGGCAACCCATTCCACAAAGTACTTTGCTTCACGGAAGCAGTTGCTGCTGTGTGTTTTCCACTGCAATTTGTATTCAGAATTCATAGAGGTTTATTATGAGGTGTGATTATCTTACGTTAACTCTTGGTCTCCAGTTTTTGTTTGTTTGTTTGTTTGTTGAGAGAGAGAGAGAGAATCAACTTTAGTTTTTCATCTAGCCTTTATTTCTCGGATACTCAACTGTGTATGTGATGCTGGGGTTTGAACCTGGATCCTTGTGCATGCCAAGCCTGCATTCTAACTACTGAGTCACCGCACCAGCATGGTCTCCAGTGTTTATTTTTCAATTCAGTTGGCATTGTTGGGTGCCTGATATATACTCACTGTACTTCTGTAATTCTGTCCCTTTCAGTTGTAAAACATCTTACCCAATAGATTACATCAGTAAATTAGTGGTTTACAGTTTAGAAGATCTTACATACAGCATGTAGGGTTGTTTGCTTTTGGATGGTGGTGAATAAGGAGAAAACTATTTTTTTTAATTTTTTGTGTGCCAGGGATTGAACCCAGGAGTGCTTAACCACTGAGCCACATCCCCAAGCCTTTTTATTTTTTATTTTGAGACAGGGTCTTGATAAGTTGCTTAGGGCCTCATTAAGTTTTTGAGGCTGGACTCAAACTTGCAATCCTCCTGCCTCAGCCTCCTGTTTTGCTTTTAAAATCACATTTATTCTCATCCAAGGCAGGTTGAGGTCAGGGAGGAATTCAACGTAGTATGTAGTAGTAGCTAGGCATGTGCCACCATGCCAGGCAAAAGGACATTAAATTGTTTCTCTTGCCCTCACAAATAAAAACTCAATGACTTCATGTATTGTAGGTTAATCCATAGAGCTATCTTTTTCTGAGCCAGTTGTTTTACTTTATGAATACAATTTATTGAAATATTTTACTTTTTAATAATTATTCAAAAATTATAGTTTGCATAAATAATCATTTTATTACTTGTGTACCATTTTAAATACTAAATTCATTTATAAGGTTGTTCCTAGAAACTTTCTTCCTGTGAGTTAAGTAGCTGATTCTGTTTCTTTTCATAAGATGAATTAGAGAAGTTGGAACAGGAGAGGCTGGCGCTGGAGGCCACTATCAAGGACAATGAAAATGAAGAAGGAAGTGGAGGCATTCGAGGCTTGTTTAAAAAAGCTGGCAAATTGAACATCACCAAGCCAACTCCTAAAAAAGGTGAGAATTTTTTAAATTTTACAAGGTTTTAAGATGAACATCTGTTAAGAGTTGGAAGTCAGTATCTAAGACTTTGATGGCATTGAATATAGGGAGCAACTGAAAGATTTCTTTCAAAAAGGTGGTATGGATAAAAGGTAGAAGCAATTATCATTCATCAACATCACTAAATATTTTGTGTGATCTTCTTGTAAATAAGTTATTTTAAGTAGTAATATTTGGTTTGGGAGTTAAATAGTACTTAACCAGTTTGAGTGCCTTACAATAGATATGTCTTAGTTGAAATGGAAAGGGGATAGAAATTTAAGAACCAGTACCCAAACTATTTTTATATACATCCACCTTACCTTGTAGATATTTCAGTGGACTCAAAATTGGCTTGTACAGGTATATGGGGGTTCCACCCAAATTTCAAAAGAGACGTCACAAGCCATTGATAGTAGGTTACTATATGTAAAGTTTGGATGAGTGGTAAACTTATCTCTGAATGTCTGATATGTGTGACAGGGCCAAAGGACCAAAGGATGGATGAGTTTGTTATGAGTTTTATAAACAAGCGATTCCAAAGTCTGATTTTTTTGAAAATAGCCTGCTCTCCAAAACACTTCGTGTTTGAGTTTAGTGAAGTACACAGTGACCTCTGCTGGTAGAAAATTAGAATTTAGCGTGCCTTTCTTCAGGTACAAATATCCTAGTGACTGAAATCATACACTGGGAAAGTCATCTCTCTGGGAGGGTCTGCAAGTCAAATGGCAAGATCCAAGTTGAAACTTAGCAGGCTTCTGGTCTAGATTGAAAGTAGCCAACCCTCCAAACAGGCCTCCTTCTGTCCTGTAAATGGTTTGACTCTGTTTGCTTGTTCTCCCATCATAACACAAGGATGAAATTTCGTCTGTAATGTAACAGTTTCACATATTTACAGAAAATGATAGGAAACACAAATATAAGCCCACCTCAGATCTAGAGGTACTCTTGGTTCGTGGGATATCCCAGGGGTATGGGAGCACTTGCTATTTACTACCCACCTTGAAATGACATTTTCCACAAAAAAAAAAAGTTCGAGTCTAAAATTGGAGCTACATCAGGAATTTCAATGTATAAAAATTAGAATAAGACATTTTTTTGTTTTGTTTTGTTTTTAAAGAAAGAGGGACAGTGAGAGAGAGAGAAAGAGTGAAACAACTTTATTTAGTTTTTCACATGGCCTTAGTTGCTCCAACACTCAGTTGTGTACGTGGTGCTGGGGTTTGAACCCGGGTCCTCATGCTTGCAAGGCAAGCGCTGAAACCGCTGAGCCACCGCTCCAGCCCCAGAATAAGACATTTTTTGAATGCTAGCTACTACTATCTTCTTTCGTTTTCAATTATTTGGTTTATTCGTGACAAAAGTAAATTATTCTTTAAATATGCTCTATTGAGTGATACAGTCTGGAAAAGCAATGGAAAATTCAGACATCATAGCTCCTTGATAATCCTGAGTGGGTAATGTTGATGCCCTCATTAATGAAAACAGGACTTGTTATTTACTCTGGAAGCCTGCTTCTACATCATTATACTTGTTCTGGCAAAAACGAAAATGTACTGCTGAAATTCAACATGTCTCAGTGTTCAAAAAAGCAAAATCATAATGTTGTATACTGCTTTCAATGCCTGAAAGTTCAAACACAACTCTAAAGTGGGCCCATTCATTACTCTGGGCTTTAGGAGGCTGACAAATCTTTGGAGTTCTAGATCAAGACCAAGCCTACCTCCTGGCACTCATCACGACTCCTACAGATGCTTTGATTTGTAAGTGAGGGCAGAGTTTGGTCCATTCTGCAAATAAATTTACTTTCTGCCTCAGCAGTTCTAGAAATATAGAAACAATATAAGATAATTGCTTCAGAACTGACAGACCCAAAGCATGGAAACAGAAAGACAGAACAAAGCATCTTCAGAACCGCTTAGATCAGAGAGGAAGCTCTGAAGAGGCTGTCACCTTTACATTAAGACTATATTGCCACCACCTCTTTGAAATGGAGCAATGAAGTTACAGCTTTCAAAAGCAATGAAATGAGAAATGGTACATACAGCATGGCAAAGAAACCCCTACTGCCAAATAGGAACAAGGGTCCTGCTCTAACACTGATCTGGTTCCCTGCCACACTTTCACTGTATCCATGCTATGGTGGAAATGGTACTTAAAATTTGTTTTAAGTATATGCACCTTTAATTATAACTCAAGTAAGAGTATTCTTTCCTTCCATGTTTCCTGGCTTTTTAAATTAATTAATTAATTTTTAATTCATTCACAAACAATTCAAATGGCTCAAAAGACTTTACCTTAGCTTCACAAGATTCCTTGAAAAGAACACAGAAGAATGAACCAGGCCAACCATGGAACCAAATGGTCAGAGAGAGTTTAAGATGTGCATGGTCCCTGGTAAACCTTATAATCCAGACCCCCATGGAACTTACACCAAAACTGTGCTTAAATGAATGAATTGTCCAATAAAAGAACATTTCTGATTTTATTGGCTATTTCTAGAACACCCAATCACATGTTCCACTTTCAAGTAAATTTGAGAGTATTACTCAGTCGATTTGTATTATGAGAAGTAGGAAGTCTGATGGTCCATTTTCAGAATGTAGTAACTTAAGTTTTACATGTGAAAGGAAGCCTTCTAAAGTCAGGAACCAGGCGGTCAAGGATAATCTGTTGTTCAATTCCTTATCAGATATCCCATTACAGCCATAGCTCTTTTCTGAACCTGCCCTGATTGAGCCAGTTGTGCCCCTGAGCTCTTCTGGAGAAGGGCAGGATTGCATCTCCTCTGGAGCTATAAGCAGGTAGACTAACCGCCCAAGCGTGCTGGCTCGTTGGGCCCCTTTGTGAGCGCACCCTTCTGCAGACGTGGTCGGCCCCACTCACCCATTTCAGGGCATGTGCTTGATTTTCTTAGGGCACCTCAGGATTTTTGATAATTTTAATTCTAACAGTATCTGAGATTTAGCAAAGTTGGGATATTTTGCCTACTGTATCAAATGTATTTAGCTTTGATAAATAATAAATCCACTCTGAGACAGATTACTAAGGAACTGAAAATAACCCACTGCTTTATAATGAATACTGGAATCATAAAATCCATCTCAAATTTATATTTAACTATTGAAAGTGGTATGATTTAATATTTAAATGGTATGGGTCAATATTTTTCTCGAGTCTTTGGAAAATGGAGTTCACTATAACTATAAAAAAAAACCCCCAAGAATTCATGACCTTTCCTCTATTTTCATCAATAGGTTTATTGGAAATTTATTTTGTTTGAGTCCCCAAAAGACAAATAGATGCATCACTTTCTCTTTCATTTCAGACAGCAGCTTTAACACAATCCAGTCGATGCACGTGGGGGAGTTCAACCAGAAACTGGTGGAAGCCAGCACCCAATTTAAAAAGAAACAAGGAAAAGGCACAATGGATGTCTGGTGGCTGTTTGATGATGGAGGTAAAGACTTCCAGAATGTACCCAAGGGAGCAGAATTCCTGTCTCAATAAATTTAACAAACTGATGGGAAGATATATTTTGAAAATGGTACCTAGTTAAGTAGCATTTTTGAATTGTTAAAGGTTGTAAATTATTTATGAGCTATGTCATTAGGTATACCCATCCTTTCTGTCATAATTTATTCTTTATTCCAGGATTAACACTCCTTATCCCCTACATCTTGACTCTCAGAAAAAAATGGAAAGACTGTAAATTAAGAATCTATGTTGGAGGGAAGATCAATCGCATCGAGGACGAAAAAATTGCGTAAGTAGTTTACCACCCACGTGTTTGGTCATTTCAGGTGTTTATCCTGTTAATTCTTTGATTTTAAGAGCGTTAAGTATGCTTGAGGCACAGTAGATTTAAAAACAAAGCCACCGTGGTAGGCCTCATGTTTATTTGAAATTATTTTTTTGGCTGATAAATTGTTTGCATAATTTTTCTAATCATTATCTTCAAGTTCTCTTATGCCCTGCCACAAATGCCTTCAAAAAAGAATTTGGGAGTGTCATTATCTTGCATAATGTCCATTTTGTTCTGACTAGTCAGTGTATCCAAGAAAGGAAAATTTTTTTGTTTTTTGGTACTGAGGATTGAACCCAGGGGTGTTTTGCCACTTAGTCACAACCTCAGTCCCTTTCAATATTTTGTTCTGAGACAGGGCCTCGCTAAATTGTTGAGGGTGGCCTTGAACTTGTGATCCTCCTGCCTCAGCCTCCAGAGTCACTGGGAGTATAGGTGTGCACCATTACACCCAGCTAAGAAAGCAAGATTCTAAAGGAATTTGTGTGCAGTTGTTTCTTCTGGGAGAATCCAAACTTGGTGATTCATGGCAATCAATCTTAGCATAGCACATTTGTAAAGGAGAACTAAATTAAAACTGTATACATGGGTTGTAGCCCTGCCACCAAGTAGCTACAGGACTTTGCAACAGTCACTATATATATCTGGGTCACCAGTTTCTTATTTATGGTTTGAAAAAGCTTAAATGGATGATTGTTGAGAATCTTCCTAATTAAAAAAAAGAAAAAACAGGAAAAATACCCACAGTGTATCCCTGTGTGTTTTTCAGTAATTTTTAGCACCAACAGCTGATATATAGTTGTGAGAAGCATCTTGCCAAGAACATGGGGTATTCAGAGACCTCTAGTGGAAGCCTGTAGTATCGCCTTCAGCAGCTTTCGGCCCTTCATGTTTGAGCTCTGAGCCCTGGGACTCCCAGAACTCACAAAATAATGACAGGGCTTTTATTCAGTAATTTTTCATAATTTCTTCTCCTCTTTAGAAGGATGTAATTGTGATGTGCACACAGACATTCATATATTAGTGAGTATATAATTATATGAATATAATTATATGAACATATTTATTTCAATTAAAACAATATAATGTTTGTACATTGATATTATATATTTAATTCCTCTTAAAAAGTCATATTAAAATGGACAATCATATGTCTATAATAATTTCTATTTCTTAAAAACCTCCAGTATCTTACTGGGACAACTGATAAAATTTGAAGATGGTTTGAGGATTTAAACAATTATTATATTTCTTAAGTTCAAAAATTCTCCTCTTTGGCTCTGGAGGCTGAGGCAGAAGGATCGCAAGTTCAGAACCATCCTGAGCTACTTAGTGGGTCCCAAAATAAAAAATCAGGCTGGGGAGGTTACTCAGTGGTTAAGCACCCATGGGTTCAATTCCTGGTTCCAAAAAGCAAACAATCAAATTGTATTGTTTATATAAGACAATGTTCTTGTCTTTAGGAAATGCTCACTGAAATATTTGGGGATAAAGAGAACTGATGACTGCAAATTATTCTAAAATATCAGAGAGATAGATTTAAAAAAGGATGACAAATCAAATCAAATGGGGCTAAATATAAATAAAATCTTGGAGTTCTTTGCACTATCCTTACAACATTTCTGTAACTTATAAATCATATCAAAATTATCAGTTTTCAGGGAAAAACCTCCAATATATAACTATGTAACATATGATAATTATTGGTTTGTTTGTAACTCCTATATTAATTATCAGCAAAATAATGGTCAGTAAGCATTCAGATTTTCTGTCTTTATTTCAAATAATTAAGGAATATGAACAGACTTACATTATCTTCCCTAAAAGATGAACGCAAAGCAGGACTTGCTCTTTCCAGTGTCTCAGTGTCTGCACCTGCTGGAGTTTCTGCCTTCAATGGAATAGCTTGGTCCACACTTAATGTGTTCAACAAGTACTAAAATGAAAATCAAACCCAAAAAGCCTCTGAAAGCTAAGCTGAAATAAGGCATGATTACTTTTGATATCTTAACTCAAACACAAAAACCCTTTGATTGAAAATAGTTAAATATGCAATGATGAAGTATTTTTCTCTTATATTTTCAGAATGGCTTCTCTTCTGAGCAAATTTAGGATAAAATTTGCAGACATCCATGTCATTGGTGACATCAACATTAAGCCAAACAAAGAGAGGTAGGAAATATTTAACAGGATCCGTTGATTATCTTGGTACTCTTACTCTCTTTTGTGTTGATTATCAAAGGGTAAAAAATGTTCGGTGTTTACTGCAGTGAATTTTTGATAGGATATAAAAAGAAGGGTCTTCAAATAAGCATGACTAAACTATCAAGTACATTCTAACGGGAAGAAAGGCTTGGTGATGGACATGATCCTGATAGGGAGAATTGAAATGCACATCAGTTGGCATTTTGGAATTATTCTTCCTGTTCTTGGTTTCTAAGTTTTCAAAGGTAACAGGAAGCAGAATGCTGTCCTATTCTGACCTGAGGAACTAGGTGTTTCCTTATTAAAAGTGACTGCTGGGGGCTCTTGGATGGGAAGTGCTAGTAGAGTAGTTATGAAAACAGCTGTACTTTCTTGGCACAATCATAGTATTGATCCTCAAGAGCCATTTTAGATTTTAGGCACTAAGGGCTCAATTCTTAGGGCCTACGAACTTGTGGGGAGTGTAGGGTGTGGGGACGGACTGGAAAACTAAAGCCTGGAAAGGAAATATATTGGCTCCAAATTCTTAAAAAATGACAAAACTGAAACAATCATTTACATATCTTTGAAGCAACATCATTTAAACCCGATTAGTGGTTAAATTTATTAGCTCTGTTATTGTCTTAGCTCAGGCTGCTATGACAGAATACCATAGACAGGGCATGGCATAAACAATGGACTTTTATTTCTCATAGTTTTGGAGGCTGGCAAGTTCAAGACTAAAGTGGAGTTGATTCAGTTCCTGTTAAGGGCCTCTTTGCGGCATGCAGGTGGCTACTTCTATGTTCTCACAGGGAGAAGAGAAACAGAATTCTGGTCTGACATTCTGTTACATAGTCAGTCAACGTATTATGGGGGGCTCCACCCTCATGACCTCATCTAAACTTGTAAACCTCCCAAAGGCCTCCAAATGCCATCATTCTGGGGGTGGTGGGTAGAGCCTCAAAATATGCATTTTGGTGAAACACATTCAGCACATTAACAATGGTACTTGAAAATAATTTGTTGGTCAAATCTTCATAAGAGATCCTAAAGGTACAATAGATTGTCCAGAAATCATAGTCAATTATAAATTAAATAAACTACTTAAAGTTATAATTTGACAATTATAAAATGTTTTCAATTGTTTATAGTCCAAATCATATTTACTGTTGCATTCAAATACAATGTCATATACTTGATTTGGAGTGGAGTGGGAGTTTCTGAAGGTTAGTGAATGGAAGGACATGAAGGTTTCAGAATGGTTTGGGTCTCACTGTCCTATTGGACTTCTTCTCTTTTGTGACCTTCCTCTTCTAATTCTTTTTTTTTTTTTTTAAGAGAGAAGGACAGTGAGAGTGAGAGAGAGAAAGAATCAATTATTATTGTTTCATTATTGTTTTTTCACATGGCTTTCGTTGCTCCGACAGTTAGTTGTATACATGAGTGCTGGGGTTTGAACCTGTGTACTCGTACATGCCAGGCAAGCGCCATAACCACCGAGCCACTACTCCAGCCCCCCCTTACAATTCTTGATGAACTATAATGCCACATTCTTCAAGTCCTTCTTCAAGAGAGAGAAAGAGAGAGAGAGAGAAAGCGAGCGGCAGTGAGAGACAGAGAAAGAGGGAATCAATTTTATTTAGTTTTTCATGTGGCTTTCATTGCTCCAACACTTATTTGTGTACTTGGTGCTGGGATTCGAACTCACATCTCTATGCATGCCAGGCAAGCTCCCCAACCACCAAGCCACTGCTCCAGCCCTCTTCAAGTCTTCTTACCTCTTCCTTTCATTTTTTTTTTTAAGAAAGAAGGACAGTGAGAGAGAGAAAGAGAAAATCAATTTTATTTAGTTTCTCATGTGGCCTTTGTTGCTTGACAAGTCATTGTGAACATGGTGCTGGGGTTTGAACCCACGTCCTCACATATGCCAGGCAAGCGCTGTATCCACCAAGCCACCGCTCAAGCCCTCTCTTCTTTTCTTTTAAATCATTGTTATCCTATATGAACTAAAAATATTAAGATTTAAGATGCACTGTTACTGATTAGACAGACTTCATATTCTCTGAGGATATTCACGATTCCTCCAAAACTATGGGTCAGCTAGAATGGCTATGCAAAATATCTTACCTATGATAAGAAAGCAAAAATTGGCAGAGTTAACATGGTTACTTTGTGACATTTCCTTCCATTATATATGCCTCTAATGTCTTATGTTCTTATATTTCTGCAATTATAAATACTGAAGAAAAATTAAGAACACATTACAGTTCTCCTTGGTAAATGGAATCAGCATTCTGATAAGAACTGGATTGTCATATAATAATTCCTAATAGCCTTCCACCTTTTATTTGAAAACTTTTAATACCCAAAGTCATTTGCAGTGATGTGATCAAAAGGCTCATCTTACGGCTCTAATTGGTGGAGACACATTCTCTTTCACAATGGAGCAAATCCAATAGTCCCTCAGCATGTGCCACTTAGTGACAGGCATACCTCCCACTGCTCTGCAAGATAGGGCTGTTTTCTGTTTTGTGGAGAGTGGCCACCGTATCTCCTACTAACTTTGGGTTTTCTATAAGCCCTGGCTCAGTGCTGGCCACAAATAAGTAACCTAATTTTTGTGGCCAAATTATTCTTATGTTGTTTATCTAAATAGCTAAAGACTTTCCCTGCTTGCTGATTGTACTGTTCTTACATGCTTTTGTCTCTTAACCCATCAATCTGGTTATCTCTACCGAAGTTCTTATTTCCTTCTCTTTCTTTCATACTCACCTCTGTCCAGCTGCTGTGGTGACCACCGTCCACACACTTCCTCTCTGCGCTGTCAGCCACTGAGTGTGCCGATGAACTCCTTCCACTGATCAGGCCTTGTCATTCTTCACATACCTGTCAGAGCATGGACACTCTCATCTTACCCTGAACTTTGTCCCATGCTGTCCTTTTCTCTAGGAGTAAAACTCTGTGGGCTATGAGAAGAAATGAAGTACACATTTTTCCTTTTGTCTTCGCATCTAAATTTGATTTTACATGCTATTTAAATTTGATGTTTTTCAAAGTCCTCATCATCCCATAATAAAGAGAATTACTTTGCACTTTTAAGAAACAAATGAATTCATTTTCAAAATTTTGCAGATTTTCTCTCTCCTATTTCAAGGCTATGAGGAAGATGCAGGGAATAAAAAATCTATCTTTACTGAAATAAAAGAATCCTTAACAGCTAAAGTACCCTGATTCAAGGGGAAAAGGCCATCCACCAGAAGCGGGTGCTGGGAGAGCTAGTCTCTTACTTCCCTTCAGCCTTCTGCAATAACTGAAGCCACATTACTTTATAAAATAGTCACATATCTGATGTTGGGAGTTGCTGTTCCAATATACAAGAGTAACCCTATTTAGAACAAAGAATGGTCATTGGGCAAATCTCACAGGTGGCCTCTGATAGCACCTCTGCCATGGTTGTTTTAACTTAAATAAGGCAACTCCTCTGGGTGGTGCAGTTATAGAAGGGGAACTCTTCCTCTGGGCTGGTACAGAGCCTGAGGCTTGGAGGATAAAACACTGGCTCCCTTTCATCCCCCATGTGCACCTTCATGTATGAGAAGCTCTTCTCTGCCATCAATAGCTATCCTCCTGTCACCAGGTGATACAAAACAGTGTGTCAATGATTTCCATTTTGGAGGTTAGTGTTAACTGCCCTGAATTACCATTAGTAAACCTTTCAACTATCCATGAAGCATCAGTGAGTCTTGGCAGAGGTATTTGTCATAGAAATGTTATCTATAAATATGGTAGGGCAAGGGTGAAAAGAAGTACAAAAGCAAAGTTAATGAGAAAATAACTGAGTGGGAGAAAATGAAAAGCTCTTGTGGATAAATTCCAACTTTTATTGTGTAGAGCAAATTAAAAGTCATAGACCAAAAAGACAACAATCTGTCTATGAAAATCAAAGAGCAACTAGAAGCAATTAACTAGATAATTTAGTTTAAAGATATTAGAGTAGTTACAAATAAAACTATAATATGTTGCTTATGGTTTATGACTTCAAGAGAAGGACTCTTATGTGGACTGAGGATAAATTATTATGGAGCTAAAATTTTCATTTTGAGAAAAAGGATGAGGAATACAAGACAGCTTTTAATTCTATTAATTCAAAAAATTGATTTAATTCTCATTTATATTTAATACCACATACTACTTGGCTTAGGGTCAATTAAAAAGTATTTGTATAAAAGTCAGATTTAATAAAAATAGAAATCTTGAGTTACTGTACAATTACCTAGCTAGGAGAATGGAAATGGCAAGTTTATGAATTACCCTGAGGATGATGGAACCAAAGATGAACGTAGATAAGGAACAGTAGGAGTTTAAACAGGAATAGCCAAATCGAACCTCATTATAACCTGCTGTGTCACTCACCTTGTTTTAATTGCAAGTAAAAAAAAAACCTCATAGTGACTTAGATGATAGACATTATTGTCATACATAACTAAACAATACAAGTATAGTTTTGGTTTTCAGGCTAAGCTTTATCTAGAACATAAACTTTGCAATTGAGGACTAATTCTCTTTCAGTCTCCTATCCTACCTTCCATTATGAAATCATCAATCAAAGTTGATTAAGTTATAAAAGCATGACTGCCAATAGGAATCAGGACTGCATACTTACTCATATATTTTTGGTAGGAGAGAAAGGTTGTCTCTTCCCTAGTTATCGAAGTCAGGTCTGGGACTCCATTCAAGATACACCAGCCTAAGCAACTGAGCCACTTCTGTTGGTCTGCATAACATTGGTTTCCTGTTGGTTCAAGCCCTATGAGTTATGTGCCTATCTTGGCCAATCACTTTGGCAAAAAGCATAGAAATGTACCGGGATTGGTTGATCTCAGAAATGGAGTTTTCCCACCCAAATTACAATGGAAAAACATGCTATGAATGCTGCAGAGACAACCAACGACCTCTATACCATCTTTTCTTAGGAAATTATTTTTGTACTGTGTTTTCTAAAATCTAGGCAAAGGTGCAAAGAAACTCTCATTGTAATCCAAATAAGTATATGTAGAAAGACTTTCGTTGCTACTATTAATCCTATGGATGTTTAGTAAAAGCAAATGCCTCATTTTTACAAGGGCCTGAATGCTTCTTAGAGCACTGTCATCCAGATTATCACTCTGTCTCACAGCCCCAAATAGCCATCGTCACTCCCCTTTTGCAGGCAGGTTTGTCTAGGCCAAGGATGATGATAGAAGAGTCAGAGAAAGAACCAGGTTCCCAGGCCCCCACCTTTGCCTCTTCCTGACAACTGCCAAAGCTCTCTAAAGGCATGACACTTTTGGAAATAATAGCAAATAAAAGTATTGTATGGTTGAAGAAAGAATAGGGCACATCAGTCTCATTCCTTCCCTGTCTTCATCTACCTTTCTAAATGAATACTTAATCTATTGCATTAAGTATCTCTTCAGTCCCTTAACAAAGGCTCACTGGCAGGAACAGTTTTACTCCTTTGTAATCTCTGCACTTTTATCTGCAAATCCAAAATCGGGCCAACTGATGAGATAATTAAACTCATCACTTTATATTTTAATTTTTTAACTTAACAGCATATGGATTCTAATTATCCTTCATTCCAAAGTTACTAAATTACAAGTAAGCTACATTATATAAAACCAAAGAAAATTATTCATACTTGAGATCCTCTTTAAGTATCATACTGAAGAAACTGCTGCCATAAATTATAAGCGTTACTTTGTGCTATTGTTTTAAAAATAAATCTTATAAGATGCTTATGTAAGACAAGAATGAGATTTTTTTCCCCACAATTTTTAAAATGTTCTGTATAGCTCCTGCTCTTCTCCTCCATTATTTATTTTTAAATGCTCTAAATGGCCTCAGATTTGTATGCATTAAAACATTATAGATTGTTGTTCTCTCCCTTAATATACCCCTGAATAATATTCATTTGAAAAATCTCAGACTGTGTTCTAGTCAGTTTTTTCACGGCTGTGACTAAAGGGCCTGACAAGGACAAATTTAGGAGGAAAGTTTATTTTGGGGCTCAAGGTTTCAGAGGTCTTAGTCCATAGGTGGCTAGCTCCATTCCTTGGGGCTCAAGGTGAGGCAGGACATCATGGCAGAAGAGTGTGGCAGGGGGAAGCAGCTCAAGGCATTGCCAGGAAGCAGAGAGAGACATTCCACATCAGATCAAAATAAGTATCCCAAAGGCATGCCCCAACAACCCACCTCCTCTAGCCACACCCTGCCTGCCTTCAGTTGCCAGTTACTCCCTATTGGGTTAACTCACTGATTGTGTTAAGGCTCTCATAACCTAATCATTTTACCTCTGAGCCTTCCTGCATTGTCTCATATGAGCATTTGGGAGACACCTCACATCCAAACCATAACAGATACCAACATCAAACACCAGGACAAAGGCAGCATTATTTGCAGCAAACATCCAAATTGTTCTAGAACCATTCAACTTGTTAGAGCCCTTGATCTTCTCCTTGTACTTGCCCACAGTCTCCTGGCATGAGTGGTAGTTGCCATGTGGATTAAAGGTAAGGACAGCCCTATCCAACTCCCAGAGAGCCTAGTTCATCTCTTCCATTAATGGACTGATGTCTTCCATGGAGCCTGTACAATAAGCAGATGGAAACTCATTTATGGGCCAAAGTATCTAGAGTGCAGCTGTGTTTTTCACTACATTATGTAGAAAATGAATTTGCAGAACAATTACTACTATGTGTTTGTGCATTAATATTGAAGATCTAATACATAGAAAGCTAACAAGGCCTGAAACACAGTAAGTCCCATCCAGGGGTAGGGAGGGAGCACTATAACCATGGTTTTACTCACCGTAAATTCCCCGAAAAGATAATTCGTAAAAGATTTGCACGACATTCAGCCCTGATTCCACAGCTAGCAGAGCCAGTCATACCTGGAGTATCTGTGAAATAATGAGTTAGTTTCCCACTGTGAGGCCTCCTTTACAATTCCAATTTCAGCTGGAAACTCTTTGAAGAGATGATTGAACCATATCGTCTCCATGAAAGCTGCAAAGATTTAACAACTGCTGAGAAATTAAAAAGAGAAACTCCATGGAAAATTACAGATGCAGAACTAGACTCCGTCAAGGAAAAGGTAAGGACTTCTCTGCCTTAATTTTTACTTTGCAATCTAACTAGCTGAAAAACGAAACAGTGGTTGATTTAAAAATCAAGACATAATTATCTATTATTGAATGTATCATTAAAGATTCAGGGTTTCTGTATTTTTCAGGTGCTTTTCAATTACATTACTGGATATGAGGATTTAGAAAATTTTTCATTTTTTTTCTAGAAAGCAAATTCTTTTTAAAAAGTTAAAAAAACAGGTTACTGGTACATACTGTAAAGATTCGTTTCAAACTTTATTATTCTTAATCTGAAATAATTTGTTAATAGGCATGCAATGCAGATAAAATTAGATTGACCCACACTTCAATACAATAACAATCTTAACCTGACAAAGATAAATACTAAATACTAATAAACACTAAATGTCTTTTAGACTTAGTAAAAGAAATACTAAACTAGAATCATAAACTTTGCATGTAATAAACTGTCCAGTTCCATAATGGTCATACTATCTAATTGAGCAAATCACACATATGAGGCTTGGATTCTGAAATATAAAAATAAATGTTACTGGGGCTAGAGAGGTGGCTCAGTGATATAGCACTTGCCTGGCACGTGCAAGGACCCCGGTTCAAACCCCAGCACCACATATACAACTAAATATTGGAAAAATCAAACACAGATGAAAAAATAAATAAAATTGACTTGTTCTCTCTTGCACACACTCTCTTTAAATTTTTTTAAATTAAAAAAGTTACTCTTATTACTGCAAAATAGTTTTCCAAGTGAGTTTATTGTTATCGGTGGTTTTTAGTTGAAGCCAGTCCCTTGTACTGCTAAAATATTTTGAGAACATAAAGAAAAATAGTGCAGGATATAATGTGTCTTTTTAAGATATCAAATTGGTATCAAGCTTCAATCAGTTTTCTTCAGCTGAAAACCTGTCCCCCGAAACTGGCCATTCATGTCTTCTTTGGGTTGTTAGTCATGTTGTTTGTGTTTCTCGCTCTTGAAACTTAATATAAAGTCACTATAACACAATGACAATCTGGCCTTCTTCTTTGTATTTCTAAAATTACTCAAGAAATTTTAATACACTGAATTTAAATTTTTTAAAATAAACTCATTTTTAATAGTTATTTTTTTAAAATGGAAGTTTCTTGCTTGTCTGTGATTTGAGATGAGAAGATAAATTCTCATTCATAATTCTATTAGAACTGCATTTAACAAAATTTGAATGTTGTCCACAGAGTTACCGCCAAGTTCGTCTGAATGAACTTTTACAGGAGCACTCAAGAGCTGCCAACCTCATTGTCCTGTAAGTATTAATTGCAGGCAGTAAAGGATGGTAGAAAGAAGTTTTAAGTTAAATGAGTTAATCAATCAATGACTTTTTAGGTGGTAAGTTAAAAAAAAAAAAGTTGGACCATGTAGGATTTTGGACAGTTACAGAAGATAAATGTCACCATAAGACCCTGAAAACTAGGATCTGTGGGCTTCAGAGAGCCCTGCTTGGGCTTTGTGCCAGTCAGGTAACAGTCATGGAGCCAGGGCATAAGCCCACTTAGAACTCAGGCTTCCCTTCTGGACCGTGCTCTAGGAACAGGAGACCCTGGCAACAGCCACAGTTGGCCACCAAGGCTCACAGGCATCTCCCCTGGGTGGGTGTTCCTAAGTTGCTGTATGTCCGTGGCAGACTCATGGACTCCATATGGTGTGGCAAGAGCCACAGCAATAAGAAGGCAATCAGTTTTTCCATTTTCACTCTTTATCCTCAGTCTTACAAATGTCAGGAGTATGCTTACTGAAAATACGAATGTTCATTTAATAAAAAATTAGTAGCTAAATACGGGGAAATATCCAACTATTTCATTGTTACATGAACTGAGTCCTAGATATAAAAACAAATGCCTTTAAGCACAGCCTAGACTGGAGGATGGTCCACCTAAGACACTATACTATGATCTTCTGAACTGGGTGGTAAAATTCCTGTAGCTAGTTTCTAAGATTTCTCCAGAATATGAGCTTTAAACTATTGGGGCAGAAATCATGTCCACTAAAGGGTGTGGTAAGTATGGATTGATCAAATTATTCAAAGAAAAGTGAGAATTTAACTTTTATTTTCTGTACAATGCCAATGCCTATTTTTACTGCTTTATAGATAGATGTATTATCTGGAAAATACGTCAGTTTAATATCTGTATTTGAAAAAATTTCGGTGCTTTCATTTTTTTGGGGGACGTAATAAAAGTTATTAAATAGTTCAGAAATGCTAGGAATAGTTGCATCTGTAGTAATTTTCACTTTTGTTTTTAATTTTTTTTCCATGCTGTCAGGAGTCTTCCAGTGGCAAGAAAAGGATCTATATCAGATTTGCTGTATATGGCTTGGTTGGAAATACTCACAAAGAATCTCCCTCCTGTCTTACTGGTTAGAGGAAATCACAAAAATGTTCTGACATTTTACTCTTAAAACATGAAAGATGAGAATACATTTTAATTTAATGTATGAATAATTAAGAAACGTGTTCCAGTACTTTCTGTTATAAAATCTGATCTATGTTTATACAAACCTCTGAAGAGTAGCCTACCAGATTCTACATAAATTTTATCTTTTTCTTTCCATTATTAGTTAATGAGAGCTTCTCCCATCCCCAGTCAGCCAATGCTACTCCTGGAAAAACATTTTTGTCACTGTTGTTGATGAACAAGAAAATAATCAAATCCATGCTGACTTGTGTTCATGAAAACCACCAATTTGGTTGTAAGCTCCTCCAGACAAACTTAATCTTTTGTTTTTAATGGTGTTTGCTGCTAGGCCCTGGTACAGGCCTCAGCCCCACAGCAGGTTCTTCCATAAATGCTTATTGACAGGCTGGCACAGTGACCATGGGTGGTTATCAAAGGAAAAGACCAACTGGGTAGGAGGTATGATTACGCTTTGCCTCCTGAGAGGCTTATGCGTACAAAGAAGATTTAAAAATCAATAGCTGGAAACTTTTAAGAAGTACTTGAGTCTACAAAATGTTTAAAGCAATTACCTAAATAAGGTTTATTTAATGTAACAGATAATATACTTAGAGTGATCTGAGTGATCATTGATAACATATAGCCTGAATTTGTTGCTGACTCAAAGTGTATGAACTAGAGGAGAAGGCAATGTATATCCCCATTAAATGAAACATATTCTGTTCTTAACATATAAACGTTAATTATCCTCTCTGCTAAACATTTTGAAATTTCCATCATGGTATTACTTTGCATATTTTATTCTAATTAAGTGCTTAGCACAGATGAAATCTATAGATGTCTAACTGAAAACCAATTACCATAGTTTTCAAATAATTATTAAGAAATATATTCAGAATCATATGTTCAGTTACTTTCTATAGTGATTATGTAGATTTAAAGGAATAATTAAAATGTGAGTGGAGAAACTTGCAAAATTTGGAGTATACAGTTATTGATTTTTTTCATTTTTGTTAGTTTATCTACAGTAATCATATTGACAAATCAATAAAAAATTGTTTTTCTGATGAATGGCTTGATTTTTTTCCTGACGTATTTTCACTGTTTGTTCTGAGAAAACATATAGGGGAAATGAAGCTGAAATAAAAGCATTGTAATTCATTTGCTTTGGCCTAGGTTATGTTTTTACTTTTCCATCACTAACGTCACTGTATCATGTGACACTGAACATTTAATCTGTGGCCTTGCCTGCAGGTTGTTCAACACTAGGATTAAAGATTAGGGTTGCCAAACACAGACTCCTTGCTCAGAAGGATGACTGGAGGAAAAGGGATACAATCAGCAAGGCTTAACAGCTGCGTTTCCCATCATAAATCCAGGGCCATTGCCTTAGCCCTAAACTAGCCCTCTCTTTTGAGACGAATGTACCTGAAACCCAAGTGACTAGTGAATGTGGTAAAGAGACCCTGATCCTTCTGGGCTGACACTTCTCTGAGATCTTTGAGAGGGTCTCTGGGGAAAGGTGAGAAGTAATACAGCTTCTATAGAAGGAAATTCTGACTCCTGTTTCTTTGCTGAGCTGTTGCAGGCTGGGTTCCCCTGGAGACTGACTCAGAGTTAGTTTATCAGTGCATAGTGCCCTGGGGATTAACACCTGTGGGAGGGAGCCTGAGGAATCTGGAAGGGCGGAGGAGGGAAAAGGTTAACTGTGATGCAGGCCCAGTGACAACCTCACAGGGAGCTCTGGAGCTAGACTGTCTGCTAGTCTCTCCTAGCTTCAGGGTCAACAAGTCCTGTGTTAAACAAGGTGGAGGCGGGGCCTATCACCATGCCTTGCCTAAGGGGCTATATCATTACGGTAGCGGTTAAAAAAAAAAATCTGATGGAACAGAGTTCAAATCTCCGTCTCTATTTCTCAGTTGTGTAAGTTTAATTAATTTTCTGAGGACTATTAACTAGAGGGTGACTGAAGTGATGTCCCTTGGTTTCCAGTTTAAGGATCAGGCGGCAGGAAGGGACTGGAGATTTTGATGTCAAGAGCTGCTACACTGCGAATGGATAAAGGTAGCAGAAAACTGAAAAGATGGAGGCTGTGCTCAGATGGCAGATTTCTTTTGTTGTTGTTGTTTTGTTTTAAAGGCAGAGGGGTTGAGAGAGAAAGAGAGAGTCGATTTTATTCATGGTTTTCATCTGGTTTTTGTTTCTCTAACACTTAGTTGTGTATATGGTACTGAGATTCGAACCTGGGTCCTTGCGCATGCCAGGCAAGTGCTCTACCACTGAACCACCACTCCAGCCCAATAGCAAAAGATTTTTTTTTTTTTTAAAGAGAGAGGGACAGTGAGAGAAAGAGAGAAACGATTTTTTAATTTAGTTTTTCATGTGGCTTTTGCTGCCCTGAGATTTCGTTGTCTACATGGTGCTGGAGTTCGAACTCATGTACTCGCGCATGCTGGGTACTCACGCATCCTGGGCAAGTACAGTAACCACGGAGCCGCCGCTCCAGCCCCAGCAACAGATTGTTATAGCTATTAATGCCCCTGCCATTGTCCATTGCTTCACCCAATTCTATTAACCCAACCACCCATCATCTCCATGTCTACACTCAAGTTTCTAAACAAAAGGGAAAACGTTCTACAATTGTGTGCAGTGTTCACTTTCCAACTGTTGTCCAATGTGTGTGTCCCTTTACTTTGCACTAGTTTCTCATCAGCATCCCTCCTCTTTCCTCACACTTTTTTTTCCTAAGAGAGAAAGTGAGAGAGAGAGAGAGAGAGAAAGAATCAATTTTGTTTATTTTTTTTTTTATCAGGCCTTTGTTTCTCCAATACTTAGTTGTATATGTGGTGCTGGGATTTGAACCCAGGTCCTCATGCATCCCAGATAAGCACTCCAACCACTGAGCCACCACTCAAGCCCTCACAATGACTTTTCAAAATCTTCATCACTTGTTCAGTTGATGACCTTGCACCTATCTTTACAACATGTCCATGGACATACAGGGCGTAAAACTTTCCTACTTATATAAATAGGACCATTAGGAAGAATTATCATGAGTCCTTCCCTTAATACTCAAACAGAGGCCCTGGGTTCAATCCCCAGCATTGGAATTTAAAAAAGAAAGAAATGAAGGAGGAAGAAAAGAGGAAGGAGGGGAGGAAGGAAGGGAGGGAGGGAAGGAAAGAAATGAAGGAAGGAAAAGGCGGAAGGAGGAAAAGTAAGGAAAGAGAAAAAGAAACTCTGGGAATAAGACCAAGGGTTCTGAGGCTGGAGCAGTAGCTTGGTGGTTATGGCGCTTGCCTGGCATGCGTGAGTACAAACCCCAGCATCGCATACACGACAAAGTGTCCAAGGAATGAAATTCACCTGAAAAACTAAATAAAGATTGCTTCTCTCTCTCTCTCTTTCTCTCTTTCCCTCTCTCCCCTCTCTCTTTAAAAAACAAAGAAACAAAAAACCAAGGGTTCTGTATATTCTGATGATCTTCAAGATTTTAGAGCTACTGCTTTAAGCAGTCCCTCCCATTCCTGTGATTGACCTCTATCATGTGTTTGAGTCTCTCAAATTTATCTTTCTACCTCAGTTCTGTTCTAAGTCTCAGATCCTTTATTTAATCACTAAGTTCCTTGGCATTTCTCCCTGGATGTCCTACTGACACCCTAAATACAGGATAAGCAGACATTTGCATGTGTGTACACACACACACACACACACACGCGCACGCACACACACACTGGAGCAAAAGCATCTCATTCTCCATCACCTACTAAATCTCCCCTGAAATGACCAAAGATACATAAAAACAGGAAAAACCTGCATTATGCTAGGAAACTAAAGAAGGATGTCATCCATGTGATAGCATTTTTAGAAATGCAATCAATCTATAGTTTATGTGGGAGGAGATTGGTGGAAGATACCAAAGGTGAGTTTATCAGCAATGCTCCTTAGGAAAAAAATCTTAGGAAATGCTTACAGAAGACCCTGGAAGTATGCCACTCATCTCTCCCCCAGTTTGAAGCTGGAGGTGAGAACAGGCAGCAGAACAGAATGCAGCACCTCCCTGGGCTCCCATTGGTCGAATCCTGAGAGCACTCAGGGAGCGTCTGCGTCAGGTCACAGGTGTGCTGGAATGCTTGAAGCAGACCTGAGTGTTGCATCTCCTGGATGCCGTTGGCAGCAGCACCAGGAAAACACAAAAATCATTACATGTAAATTCCAATACATGAAGAGGATAAAAACTGGGGAAGATAATCCAAAACATTCTCATTTAAAGAAAAAATCATACAACAGAATAGTATCATACAAGAGAAAAAACCAGAAAATACAAATACATTAGACATTCTTAATAGATTCCCAAATTTAATAGGAAGTAAAATCAACCTCTATCTGCTAGCCTCATATTAAAAATTAAATATAAAAAAAATCTAAAAGCCCACAGTTGGAAGTGGGGTAGCAAAAGGCTAAAGGCAAAAGCATAATTAAAAATGTATGGTAACATCTAACAAAAAGAACATAGTTGGCAATATTATTTTAAAGCTTAAGACTAAAGGAATTAGGAAGGACAGGAGAGTATCATTTTATGTTCATAAAATATATATATATATATATATATATACAAAAGAGCTAATATAATAATAGAGCTTTATGAAAACAAATAGCATAGTATTGACATAAACAACACAAGAATTGTTGGAAATCAAAAGGGAATTATAGAATGTCGATTTTCTTAGGAAACAACTCACCTATATCACCATCTTTGACAGATCAAGTACACAAACAATTCAAACTTTATTAAAAAATGGATTTGAGTTGTACTATAGTGTTTACCCATAGAAAATACATCATCTTTTAGAAATCTATAGAATTCTTATAAAAACAAATTAAATGTTAGATAATGAAAAGAATTTCAGTAAATTCCAAAAATGTACAAATAATAAATGACACATTTTGTTATTATACAATAAAACTGACATTATTTACAAATTTATAAACAACAACATTAAAAAACGCATTGGGGGGGCTGGAGCGGTGGCTCAGCGGTTTCGGTGCTTGCCTGGCAAGCACGAAGACCCGGGTTCAAACCCCAGCACCACATACACAACTGAGTGTTGGAGCAACTAAGGCCATGTGCAAAACTAAATAAAGTTGTTTCTCTCTTTCTCTGTCTCTCTCACTGTCCCTCTCTCTTTAAAAAAACAAAACAAAAAAAAAAAACGCATTGGGGGAAGAAAATTCTAAACAACTCAGGTCGAAAAATAGATAATGCAATTTTAGACTATTTAGCAAACAATAACATTGAGAATTCCACGTAGTGAAATATATTGTGCTGATGAAATAGGGCTCAAGAGGTAAATTTAAAGCCAAAAATAGGTTTATTAATCAATAAAAAGAATTGAAAACTGCACAAAGTCACTAAAGGAAAACAAAAAGAAGATGTTGAGGAAGAAAAGCTCAAACTCTGGGGTCAGAGAAAAACAGGAGTTGAATTTCATTTCCCTGTGTTATGAGTGTAGGGGGTCATTTCTTAGCTTCCTTAAGAATCAGCTTTCTCATATGTAAAAATGTGGATTTTAGGAAAAATTACCCCTTACTGTTGTTACAAGCATATGAAAAATACATATTAATAGCTGAGCACAAATACTTAAATATTAGACTTTTTTCTCTGGGAAAGACAGTAACAATAAATCTGACAAATCCACTGCTATTTGTTACTGTTGAGAAAAAAGAAAAATGAAAAAATAAATTTAAAAAAATTTAAAGGAATAACATCAAATGGATAAAATTCTTTTTCGTTTTAGAAAGATAAAAGAATATAGAACTTGTAATTTGTAAATTACAAATTTACAAATGAGGGGCTGGCATGGTGGTTCAGTGGTTACAGCACTTGCCTGGCATGCTCGAGTACACGGGTTCAAACCCCAGCAACCATGTACACAACTAAGTGTCAGAGCAACAAAAGTCATGTGAAAAACTCAATAAAAATTGATTCTCTCTGTCTATCTCTCTCTCACTGTCCTTCTCTCTTTAAAAAAAAAAAATTTAAAAAAATTACAAATGAGCCAGGGACTATGGATACAACTTTGGAGAAGTATGTTCTTAAAAAGTCTATTCTGGTAAATTTTTTATTTCTAAAGAATGTATCAATTCCTAGTAAAATGTAAATTACTAAAATTAAATCAAGAAAAAATACCTGATAAAATATAATACATCCATAATGAAACATGAAGATTGTCAAAGATGCAGCTCTAAAAAGTATTAATCCAAAGGATTTTTTTCCAGGTGACTTCCATAAACATCCAAAGAAAAGACCATTCTATGCAAACCATTGCTGAGCAGGGCAAGAGAAAGCACTTTCTTTCCATTCCTCAGTTATTCTGAAAACTAGCACAATCTTGATACCAAAATACAACAAACCACAAAAACTAGAAACCATAAATCAGTTTCTTATATGAGTAAGCATTGAAAAGTCCAAAATAAAATACTAGCAACCGTATTTTACCAACATATTCAAACACTATTCCACCATAATCAGGAATATGGAAATTTTAGGATACAGTACATTTTATTGTTAGTAAATCAGTCAATTTAATTTATTATATTCAGTGAGCATGAGTCACCATTTATTTGTTCATATTTAATTGAATATTTATTTGTAAATGTTTAAAATAGCTCTAGAAGAATGCACAAGAAACCAGTAAGGGTCAACTCTAGAGAAGAATATAAGGTGAATGAAAGACAGATAAAAGAAAGATTTAATTTTGACCACATACCAACAATAACTATTCCAAAATAATATTTTAAATTTTAAATCCATGAATAAATCTTTTGCCTGCCCAGCTATATGTAACTCATAGTTGAAGTGGCAATATATGGTTAAGGTCATATATTTTAAACTTTTTTTTTTTTAAAGAGAGAGGGACAGAGGGGGGGGGAAGAATCAATTTTATTTAGTTCTTCATGGACTTTCGTTGCTCGGACACTTCATTGTATACATGGTGCTTGGGTTTGAACCCATGTACTCGCGCTTCCAAAGCAAGCTCCGTAACTGCTGAGCCACCGCTCCAGCTCTGTATATATTAAACTTTAAAAAGTTTAAGACATTGCAAAAGTGTAAGATATTGCACCAGCATTATTATTCTGTTGCACTTATTTATAAAATAAGCTAGCAACTAAAGTAATCACTGAAAGTTAAAAAAAAAAAAAGAAAAGAAAAATTAACCCGACTGCAACTTGCAGACAAGCTTAGTTTTTTGTTATCATTGTTTTGTTTTGTTGTTTTGTTTTTATTTAGTGTTGGTACTGGGGATTGAACTCAGAGGCCCTCAACCACTGAGCTACATTCCCAGCCCTTTTTACGTATCATTTTGAGACAAGGTCTCACTAAGTTGATAAGGCTGGCCTCAAACTTGTGATTCTCCTGCTTCAACCTCTCGAGTTGCTGGGATTACAGATATCCACAACTGGTCCTGGATAGTTTTGTTTGTTTGTTTTTAAACATGGGATCTTAAAAAAAATACAAACAGAAACAAAAAGCCATATGGTTCTTTCTTGGGTAAAGAAAGCTATAGAGCGGATTAGAGGGGTAGCTTGGTGGTTATGGTACTTGCCTGGCATGCGTGAGTTCACAGGTTCTAACCCCAGCACCATATACACAACAAAATGTTGGAGGAACAAAATCACATGAAAAACTAAAAATTGCTTCTCTCTCTCTCTTTCTTTCTTTCTCTCTCACTGTCTCTCTTTCTTAAAAAAAAAAAAAGAAAGAAAGAAAGTAATAGAGAAGAGAAATGTTGGGTCGGATTTACTTCTATAGCTCTGCAAAATTAGGCTAATATTGTTATTGTTTCCTGAAGTTCACGAATGGACAAATATATTCTGAATAGGTTCAGAGTTTTATTTCCTGGGCCAACTAAAACTCAGAACTGATATTATCTACAGGAGGAATAATAATGATTGAGTTTGTATGAATCCAGGCAACACAAGTATGGAATGTGCCTTCATCCACACATAGGATGCTATAGTATCTTTCTATTGCTGTATAATAATAAATCACAACAAACTTGCCATTTAAAGCAGCACCCACCATTTATTATTTCACAGTTTCCGTAGGGCATGAGTCCAGGATATTTTAGCTGAGTTATTGGCTCAGGATCTCACTACCTGCCCTGGGGTTGTAGGCAGTCTCCCTTGAGGCTTAGTGTCCTCTGCCATGCTCAAGTAGTTGGTGGCCAAATTAATTTCCATACTGCTTTAGAACTCATGCCAGTTTGCTTCTTTTAACATCAGCAGGGAGAAAATCTCTTACCTCTAGATCCTCTGTTAAAGGGCATACCTCGGGGCTGGAGCCGTGGCTCAGCGGTTTCGGCGCTTGCCTGGCGAGCATGAGGACCCAAGTTCAAACCCCAGCATCACGTACACAATTAAGTGTTGGATCAACGAAGGCCATGTGGAAAACTAAATAAAGTTGATTCTCTCTTTCTCTGTCTCTCTCACTGTCCCTCTCTCTTTAAAAAAAAAATGGGGAGGCAACCTCATTCTGTCAATTGACCACCCTGGTCAATCTCCCTTATAATTAAAATTAAAGTCAATTGCTTAAGGATTTTAATTATATCTGAAAAATCTCTTCAACTCTTTCAGATGAGGAAATCTAATCACTGGAGTGGCAGCCTATACACCCACGTCCTGCCCACTCTAGAGGAGTTGATATACAGGGCATAAAGGTTAGAGAGTGGAAAGTATCCAGGTCATCTCAGAATCCTGCCTACCACAAATGCTATCTCACATTTGTGGAGAACATATATCAGCTATTAAGAACCATGTTGGAAGTCAGATAACAAGATAAAATTGTTTCATGAAGTGCCCCCCTAAAAGCTCCATTGTCTCTGCACACTAGATAATGCCCGTTTCTTGGGAAATCTAGAGCCACAAAAATAAATTAAAACTGAAAAAGACTTCCGGGATCCTCTAGTACTAAAACAGGGTTCTCATACAGAATATTTGTTTACCATTCTGGATACAAAGTTTCACAGCCAATAGAAAGTTTAATGAGCTGTAATTAGCAATAAGTGACGCCAGAAACAACACAGTGAGACATTCAAAGCATTTAAAAGAAATACAGGCCTCAAAAATGCAGCAGTCTGGGGCTGGAGCGGTGGCTTGGTGGTTACGGCGCTTGCCTGGCACGCACAAGTACACAGGTTCAAACTCCAGCACCCGTGTACACAAATAAGTGTTGGAGCAACAAACGCCATGTGTAAAACTCAATAAAAATTTATTCTCTTTCCCTTTCTCTCTCTCTCTCTCTCTCACTGTCCTTCTGTCTTTAAAAAAAAATGCAGCAGTCTGAGAACATTAATGAAGAAAGCAAAGATTCGATATCCTCAGTAGAGTTGAATACATCATCACTTTGTGAGAGACAGGCTGATGGCATAGAAGCTCCACTTTGTTCTGTATGACCTGGTAAAGAAAGAAAGGATATATGCAAACCATTCTCAGAAAAGTTCTGCCCCACATGGCTGACATCAAAAGATTAACTTATGTGGAACAATTATCTCTGCAGTTAGGCAGAGTATGTACAGATCTTACATAGTAACTATTTTTGGATAAATCATCCAAGATAGGAATGAAGAAAGGAGAACTTTTCAGAGGTTGAGGTCAAGATCTAGGTCATGTCATTGCTTCAGAAAAGGTGACAGGCAATGATAGTGTTAGGAGTCTTTACTTTATTCCTGAGTGTGGAAGATATTACAATAGATGGTAGTTTGGGGGCAAAACTAAGCTTTTTTTTTTTTTTAAACCAGGGATTGAATCCAGGGGCACTTAACCACTGAGCCACATCCCCAGCCCTCTTTATTTTCTATTTTGAGACGAGTTTTCACTAAGTTGCTGAGAGCCTGGCTAAGTTGGTGAGGCTGGATTTGAACTTGAAATCCTCCTGCCTCAGCCTCCTGAGCTGCTGGGATTAGAGGCATGTGCTACCATGCCTGATCTACGCAGTCAATTTTGAGAGGAAAATGGATAACTTCTAAACTGCAGTTTCAGCTGGGACCCTGGGGGCAGAAGCACAGGTTTCCCTTCTGATGCAGCTCTTTCCATAAAAAGGTGGTGGCTTTCCTGAGCTCTCAAACTTGGCTTATCTGCTCTTTCAGATGCCTGAGAGATTAAGGAGACTGACTTCTCTATTATGTATTCAAATTTTCTGTTCTTCCTGTTGTACTCTTGCCCAAAACAAAAATGTGGTAGAATTATTCTTAGGGAAAGTGAGAGGTTCATAGTGAGAGGTTAAACAATAACAGACATAGAAAGATACTAAATTATGCTGGCTGCTAACATGGCCTGCTCTGGAGGGAGACAGCCACCATTCTACAGTTTCCTAATGTTCACAGGTGTGTTTACAAAAGGAGTGGCAGCAGCGAGTTTAGTTAGTAGGCTGGTAAGAGATGATGCTGGCCCCAGATTGTGGGGGGTGGGGGGAACTAGTTATACTTAGAGCAAAGAATCAGCAGGACTGGATGGGCCATATTCTCTCTCTGTAAGGGTCATGGTGGGAAACAGCACAATGTGGGATAATTGGAGAAGAATTCACCAGAGAGACTATCTACAAAGGAGTGGGAAAGATTAGGGAAATCAAAACTACAAGGAACAGGACAGTGCTGGCAGCTAGTAACAATGCAATGTATCCCCGCTTTCCAGGCCTGAAGGGAGAACAGGAGAAAGTAGTTTCCAGAACCTAGAAGAAAGGGCAACGTTGACAAAAGACTGGGGTCTTCAGTGGAGGGACCAGGCAGAGGGGCCCCTGATCTTACCCTCCAGCGCTGACCTCCCACTGGGGGTCTCCACTGTCCCAACCCAAATGGAAGATAGGGGAGCTCATGAATGAAGTCCTTAAAGGACAGTCTCCTGGGGCATAGAACAAGGTGTAGAGGGACAAAGAGTGAGTCTGCAGGGAAAAAGGAAGATGTAACGTTCAGTAGGAATGGTGCAATTATTTCAGTTTATTAAGGAAAATAGAGACCTGAATTTTCAACATAAGTTCTTTTTTCTCTTTGTTTTTTCTCATTCATGCATGTGCATGCATGCACACATGTGCGTGTGTGTGTGTGTGTGTGTGTGTGCATGCGCGTGTGTTAGTAACTGAGGATTGAACCCAAGGGTGCTCTACTACTGAGCTGCATCCAGCCCCTTTTATTTCTTTCTTTCTTTTTTTTTTTTTTAAAGAGAGAAACAACTTTATTTAGTTTTTCACATGGCCTTAGTTGCTTCAACACTCAGTTGTGTACGTGGTGCTGGGGTTTGAACCTGGGTCCTCGTGCTTGCCAGGCAAGCACCGAAACCGCTGAGCCACCGCTCCAGCCCCCCCTTTTATTTCTTGAGACAGGGTTTTGCGAAATTGCCAAGACCAGCCTCAAATTTCTGATCCTTCTGCCTCGTCCTCCCAAGTAGCTGGGATTACAACATGTATCCAGCTATATAATTTACTTAATACTCAATTTCACTTAGCCCTTGTGTGATGGTTAATCTGAATTGTCAATTTGATTGCATTAAGGGATGCCTAAGATTAACAGGCTTCTGGGTGTCTCAGTGAGGTTGTCTCTAGGAATAATTTGCACATGGGACAGACAGCAAACTAAGGTGGAGGCCCACTTGTGTGTGGTCAACACAGTGCAAAAGATTGATGGCTTGGATAGAACAAAAATTGGAAGAACTAGGAAGCAGCAGTAGACTCATACTCCCTTGTTTGTGGCTGCTATCATCCCCTGAGGATATCAGACTCCAGTTCCTTCTTTCTTCCGAAAAGGGCCCTAACCAGAGATTCTCCAGGGAGTTTCCAGGCTTTTGATCTCAAACTGAGGCCACATCATTGATCCCTATTGTTTAGAGATTCCAGCCTCTTAGAATTCTTCACAGCTACAGTTTCTTCCAGCTCTCCAGCCTGCAGACAACCACTGTAGATCTATCCAGCTTCTAATGATGTAAGCATGTAAGTCAACCTAACAAATCCGCTTTTATAATTATACACACACACACACAATTTCTGAGGCTGAGTCTGTTCCTCTAGGGAATGCCAATACACCTTCCCTATAGGCATTAAAAAGAAAAAATGACCTCTTACCTTCCTGACTTTTCCTTGAACATTTACAATTGCTATTTTGTCTTAAAGGCAATTAGAAAAGAGTGATTAAAGCACTGATAAGGACTAATGATATTTTCTTTAGTCAAAAACTTCTTCTGGAAAAAGCATAACATTTTGAGAAAATATTGGTGCATGAAAACCGGATAATAGCCACTTTACACTGAAGAGAATTGAGTTTGTGCAGCCTGGTAAAAAAAAAAGGTTGTTTCGCAGAATATTGAATCACAATCCACCAAGACTACAGTGAGCCTGATTTGTGCCTCTCCCTGCATGGATACCCATATTTTACCATTGTTTCAGTTTCCCTTGTTATTTTTTTCTTTTCTCTTTTGTTATTATTCGGAAACATAATTCAATTTGCATTGTACATTTCCTCACAGAAATTTTGAATCTAATGAATATAAAAACCATGGACTTGGCTCAATTTTATTTTAATCAGTTTTTCTGTTTCCTAATTCAGGATTAACTTCCTAGGATATATGCAGAGATTTAGTAGCAAGAGCAACAGTGTGCTCATTAAAATATGTAGAGTTTCAACTGCAATTTGAGTTATGGTAATTACTGGATTTGTTTACACAGGCATAGATGAAGAGCATAACCTTTTCGTTCCTGTATTTTTTTTTTTAATTTGGAAAAATCATGTGCTACCAACAGAAAAAAAATCACATGACAGTTGGTTAATGTCATGGAGGAAATCAGGTACAACCAATGAGACTGAGAAATAAAGAGATCAAAACTGTCTGCATTGTCTTAACCAGGCATCCTTTTCTTCTGGAATTGCCCCAGCATACTGAGAGGCTCTCCTGCCTGCAGTCTGTTCAGAATGAGTGCCACGGCAGCCTTTGCCTGCACCCAAAGCCCCTACCTGGTGGATTCCATCTCTTCATACCAGTTCCAGTATGCAACTTCTTTTCCAAAATCATTCCCCATACCTTCTCTCTGGGGCCATTTGTTCCAGCCAGGAAATGGGACTGACTGTACTAGGGCCCGTGCAAGGGAAGAAGAAGGCACCAGTTCTCCTGGGGAAAGTAGGAAAATAAGCCCAGCCCTGGCATCAGTCAGCTGTCACTGAGGCAAAATATCTGAGATAAATCAAATTGAAAGAGGAAAGGTCTATTTTGGCTGCTGGTTTTAGAGGTTTCATTCCATGGCTACTTATTTTGGTTGCTTTTAGGCCTGTGGCAAGGCAAAACATCACAGCACAAGTGTCTGGTAGAGGAAAGCTGCTCATCTCCTGGTGGCCGGGAAATAGAGACAGAGGGATAGAGCACTGTTCTTTTTGTTTTGTTTTGTTTTGTTTTGTTTTAATAACAAATCTCTTTTCTCAAAACCACTGAACTCTGAAGTCAGAAATGGATTGATCCATTCATGAGATCATAGCTCTGTCATGATCTGATCACTTCCCCAAGGTCCCATCTCTGAACTCTGCTGCAGTGAGGACTAAGCCTTCAACACATACACTTTGGGGAGATATTTAAAATCCAAACTTGCATTTTTAAAGGCCTATTGAACCCAGATCTGGAAGCTTTCCAAAGATTTCTTAATTCCTATTTTCAAACAGGGCCATTTCTAAAAAGGCAGCAAGCAGAGAGATCTTCACATGTCTCACAATGACTGAAAATGAGTGAAATCACCCATTTTCAGTATCTTCTTTCACTTCTTCTACCCCATTACATATCAAATCAACCTGTTGGGCAACCAACCCAGCTAAAAGATAAGTTCTACTGATTACTTAAAATATTTGTTCTAAGTCTCTCTCTCTCTTTCTCTCACTGTCCCTCTCTCTTAAAAAAGTAAGCATCATTTGATCCATTCTACACTCTTTGAGAGCCTACAAATCCTACAAATGACTGTTTTTTTTTTTTCCAACTAAGCACCTCCAAACATCAGAAGATCTGTGGTGCTGCTGGGCCTGCCATGAAGGGAAGACGGGAGGCTCAGGTACCCTACTCCCATTTGAATGTCAAAAACTCTGTTTTAACTTGTTCTACATAGTGTACTTCAGCATAAAACAAGGTTTAAAGAATAGGTTCCATTGCTTTAAAAGTATTTTACTTATACCATCAAATATAAACTTTGCCCAATTTTAAAGCTCTGGTCAATCTTGCCCTCCCTACTATACTCTTTTAGTCCTAGAAGCAACCTTTCACCTCAGCCAGAACAATTTATTCATAATACCTACAAATTAGTTTTGTTAGGTTATTCCCCAGCCCCTGGCTGAGGGCAGGGCTTCAGCCAAGCCACCACGCCAGCCATCACCATCACTGCTGGCTGAGGGTGGGGCATCAACCAGCTTGCCCAAGAAAAGAACAGCCAATCAAGACAATGGCTGACAAGCTCCAATAGATAAAAGCAGCTTCCCAGCCTTGGTCCAGCGCCATTTTCCCTGCATAGCATTTTCCCTTGCCCACCCTCATTATGGCGGTGAAGGTGAATTTGGCCTGGGGAGAAACAATGCCCAACAAACACCCACGCCTGAATTTACACTCGTGGCTTCTGATTTTGTTATTTTTTACAGGTTTGTTCTTGTTGATACCTACAGCCTGGATGGTACAAATACTGAAGCTTAGACTCATTCTTAAGTCTTCTCTTATCTCAGAGAAACCTTTCGCTTCACTTCCATGCCTTTTTCCACCAAGAAATCAACCAAACTCCTTCAGTAGCTCCCTACCAAGTATACTCTGTCTCCTAGATCAGGGAGCTTTTTATGACCCAGAGCTGCAGGGAATCACTCTGCGTCCTAGATGAATGCCTCTCCCATCTCATGGCTCTCTCCATCAGCTTATTTGAGTGTGAATGTGTCCTAAAGTATAACTTTCCACTGCTGCCTAGTTTCTTTCCAGAAACACACCTATCCCCTCAACCTGTTGGTTGCTGAGTGGATTCTAGGAATTTCCTGGTACCGCAATGTCATCGTTAGGCTAGAACCGGAAGAGATGTGAACCTTGGAGAACATATTACCATTTTGTGTTTTGTCCCTTCATAACCTAAAATACCACTAACTCTGTATGCAGCATGCTTTAATGAAGGTTTGGAGTAAGCAAAAGGGACAATAAGGTAGATTAGAAAAAAAATGGAAACAAAAAGTAAGACTTGATGCTAAATTTGACCACAAACGAACATTAAGGTAAATATTTTGGAAAAGAAGACATAATGTCAAGGTTTCCGTTGGTGCTTGCTCTTCCCAAGGCTTGGTGGTCCATTCCACAGGTTGAACAATACACTCCTTTGCTCCTCCAATAAATGTGCTCTGGTAACTAAGCTAGTTCAGGTTGGTTTATTTTATAAACAGAAGACTATTCACATATCCTTTAAAAAATAAAAACTGTTAGGTGGTCACATGTGTTTGGGAAATGCTATGGAGCGCATAGCGAAATTCTGGCAATTCAGTGTTCTAAGACTCTCGTAAGTCCTGCAATGCAGAAACTACTTTATTGTTAATCCATTGTTACCAAAGGAATGTGTCTCAAGCTTTTGTGAGTATGAAACTTTTATTAACATTCTGGAGAGGGCTAGAGTGGTGGCTCAGCAGTTACAGCACTTGCCCAGCATGCATGAGGATGCAAGTTCAAACCCCAGCACCATGTACACAACAAAGTGTCAAAGCAACAAAGGTCACGTGAAAAACTAAATAAAATTGATTCTCTCTCTCTCTCTCACTGTCCCTCTTTCTTGAAAGAAAGAAAGAAATTCTGGAGAATTACTATTTCACTTTAAGGAATACATGAATACAATTCTTAGAGGTACTCACATTGTTACTCCAAAAGAATCCATCATGTCAGCTTGGTCACATTCCATGCAGTATTTTATGAATCACTTGCCTTAATAAACTAATTCATAGTAAAAGGGATAATGCCTTTGTAGTACCTTTCTTGGTGACCCGGGATTTTTTTTTTGTTTTGTTTTGTTTTTCTTTTTCTTTACTTTCTCCTTATTCAGGGTGAGAGAGGACAAGATTAAAGCAAATTTATAAAGAAGGGAAGGTCTTAAATAAGAGTAAGGGGGATTAGGGTGGTGGCTCAACAGTAGAACACTTGCCTGGTATGCACGAGGATGCAAGTTCGAACTCCAGCACCACGTACACAACGAAGTGTTGGAGCAACGAAAGCCACATGAAAATCTAAATAACATTGATTCTTTCTCTCTCACTGTCCTTCTCTCTTAAAAAAAAAAGAGTAAAGGACATGAAATGGTGGAAAGGAAAATTATGGCAGAGCAATCTAAACAAAGATCCTATCTTGCCCTTGCTACTCTCATCACCTCTCCTAGATCAAAAACTTGGGCAACAGAGGTATTTGTTGCTTTCCTAGGAAAAAAATTCAAGCCTTTTAAAAGAAGCCCCGTAATACAGAGCATATTATGTTTGTATACTGGAATTTATTCTTCATCTGAAAATTTGCAAACTAACTGTGTGCTACATTGAGAAATAATTAAGGTAATTAATTAAGGGGGCTGGAGAGGTGGCTCAGTGGTTAGAGAGATTTCCTGGCATTCCTGAGGACACAGCACCATGTACACAACCAAGTGTCCGAGCAAAGAAAGCCACATGAAAAACTAAACAAAACTGATTCTCTCTCTCTGTCCCTCTCTTTCTTAAAAAAATAATAATAATTATTAGGATGTATACTGATTTTCTAAAAATATTCTTGGTTTCTGTTATGAACTAAATGCTTGTCCTCCACTCCCCCTTCCCACCCCCACACTCATATGTTTAAATCCTGGTTCTCAATAGATGGTATCTGAGATGGTGCCTTTTGGAGGTAATTAAGTTTAAATGAGGTCATAAAAGTAGGGTACTAATCCAAGGAAACTCCATGTGAGGACACAGTGAAAAGTTGTCCTCTGCAAGGCAGAGGAAAAGCTCTCACCAAGAATCCTACCAGGATGGTATCCTGAACTCAGACTTTTACCCTCCAGAACTCTAAGAAATATCTGTTTTACAGCTCAGTCTATGGTATTTTCTTGTGGCAATCCAAGCCAACTAAGGCATGACTAAGTATTTTAAATATTCTCTTGACTCCTGAGCTTTCACAAAATGGGCAAAAATGTTCATATTTACCAAATCTTTATTGCAGTTCTCCTTATTTACAATATATTTCCAGCACATCAGTTGTGTGTGACATTGGGTCCTATTTATTGTCATGCAGAAGGTGAAGCTTAAGAAACAGATTTGATCTTTGCAGGTGAAAGAAGTTGCCAGCTGCAACTGGGATAGTAGACATGTTTATTTGGGGTGGCAATAGCCATTAGTAAGCCCCCAACTATAGCTTTAGCTCCCAAACAGTTTCATTTTGTTCTCTCCCCAGAGCCTTTCATAGGCCCTTTTTATGTACAGTTCAAACAAAGAAGGCACACTGCCAATGGATTAGATTAGTGGGCACATGCTCACAAGTTAATGTTTATGACCTTGAGTATAGATACTGAATCAAAGTGTGTCTAGCCTTGACTAACCAAGATAGAACTGGTTCCTAGCCTTGGTTACACACAAAAAGCATAACATAAAACAGTATAATCTGCCAGAAGTATCAGTGAGGAAGCCTAACTATAGCCATTTTTGATCTGCTGCTACATTGCTTTGGTTTAACATAAACAGGGACATTATCTGAGCTTCCATCACATTTTTAAATTTATGAGCCAAAGATCAGGCTAAAAGGTTAATGAACATTACTGAAGATGACCTGAAAAGATTCCTCAGAGAGACTGATCAACCGAAATTTCCAGGAACCTATGCATGCCTTTAATACCAGCAATTTGGGAGGCTAAGGCAGGAGGATTGCAAGTTTAAGTCCAGCCTCAGAAACTTAGTGAGATCCTGTCTCAATTAAAAAAAAAAAGTTTCCAGGAGTTTTTTCATCAAGCATATTTAACAGTCAAAATACACTAGGCAGTGTAGCAAGCAAAGCCTCACAGTGTTTGCTCATTGCACTGCTCTACTGATAAAAATAGTTGATGTGTAAGCCAGGCGCACACCTGTAATCCCAGCACCTTAGTAGGCTGAGGCAGCAGGTTAGCCTCAGCAATTTAGTGAGGCCCTGAGCAAGACTCTGTCCCCCACCCCCAAAATAAAAAGGGCTAGGGATGTGGCTCAATGGTTAAGTGCTCCTGGGTTCAGTCCAGGTACAAAAAAAAAAAAAGTTGTGTTGGCATGAAATCAGTTTTGCTACTCTCACCAGATAGAATCATCCAATTAATCTCTGAACCGGGGGCCAGTCAATACAGATGATCTGCATTATGTGGTTTATTTTCTAGTTCAATTGTATACTATTCAAAGATGAGAAAGGGACATAAAATATGAAAAGAGATCGTATAAGCCAGGAGAGACAGAGGATGCTTAGAGTTGACTTATTCTTAAACTTCTTTCCAGTTTAGTCAATATAATGATACTTCCTGCTATGGTTTGGATATAAAGTGTCCCCTGAAAATTTCATATGTTGGCAACCCAACTATACAACTTCTTGGTATTTATCGTGAAGAATTAGTCATCATACTATAGTGACACACACGTTTGTAGCAGCACAATTCACAATAGCCAAACTATGGAATCAGTCTAGGTGTCCATCAACAGATGAATGGATAAAGAAAATGTGATTATATATACACAATGGAGTTTTATTCACCTATAAAGAAAAATGAAATTATGGCAGTTTCAGGAAAATGGGTGGAACTAGAGACCATCAAGTTAAGTGGAATCAGAAGGTTAAGGGTTCCAAAGGCTTTCTCTCACATGCAAAAGCCAGGGATAAAAAAGGAACACGAAGGTTGGGTAGACCTCCTGAAAGTCAAAGGGAGATGAGTAGAGCAAAGAAACCAGAGGGTGAGAGGAAGGGAAAGGAGGTAGAACATGCTGGGGAGTGGTATAGACCAAATTATACTGTTATATTGTGTACATCTAAGAATAAGTAACAATAAATCCCATCAATATGTACAACTATAATGCATCGATAAAAAGTGTGGAGGGGGAAAAAGAAAATTTCATATGTTGGAAACATTCAGTGTAGCGATGTTCAGAGTTGAAATGATTAGATTGTGAAAGCTGTAACCTTGCTAGCATATTAATCCATTTGATGGATGAATAATCTGAACAGCCCCCTGGGTGGCAAGTGTAGGCAGTGGGGTATGGCTGGAGGAAGTAGGTCACTGGGTTGTGCCCATGGGTATTATATTATTTTGTCCTTGGCTCCACCCGATTACTGTCTGTTTTTTGGCTGCCATGAACTGAGCAGCTTTCCTCCATCAAACTCTTCCACCATGACGTTCTGCCTCACCTAAGGCCCAATGGACTGGACCAACCTTGGACTGAACCTCTGAAACTATGAGCCAAAATATAAGTTTTTCCTTCTCTTCAGGTATTTTGGTCAATAGCGACAAAAAGCTAACACACTTCCTTTGTCTAATCTTACAATTAAAACTGTTAACTATACCAAGTACTTTTTACTCAAATTTCTACTTCATATTTTTATAGTGTTTCCATCTTTCAGTCTCATTTAATTATTTTGTGACTTGCTTTTATAATCTCCATTCAGCTTAATTAAGAAATAAGGAGATATTTTGAATGTTGCCTGGCCTGCAATTACTGATATTAATTATATCTCAAATTTATTGCTAAGAACTAAGCCCCTGGCTCTGTTCCTATATTTAAGTTAATGGAGCCTTTATCAAAATGTTCCAGTACAATCCATTTCATGAAGCTGGTAATATTAGTTAAATGTAAAGGAATTCTTTCCAGATGTGTTGACCCCAGCAAATTCTCTAGGAAAAAAATATCCCAAGTAATGGTCCTTAACCAGGAGTAGGAAAGAGATTGACCTGGAGATGCTGAATAGTCGGTATGTGGTGGGGTTTGAAACACATGCATTTAACCCAGCTCTCCAGGAGATTTGCTGTGTACTCTCACTCTTAAGCAATCTGCTTTTATTTTTATTTACTTCTTAAAAAGTCAATGACGCTTTCAAATGAAATTACAATAATCCATCTCTGGACTGTAATTACAGAAATTTTGTCTCCTACTACTTCTACACACTAGCATAATTCAAGTCAGCTTTCCACGATGATTATGTTAGTTAAGAGATCGGCTATTCAGTGTTTCCAAGAGAACTATGTTCTGAGTTTGTGTGTTAAGTATTATAAACCTCTTGAACTATAGTAGTACAATGAGGCAGCAATTTGTAAGTTAGTCCAAAGCAATTTTGTAGCAAGAAACGCATGTTTTGATTATCTTCTAGACTGACCCTGTCTAGCTGCTTACCTATTATTAGCTACCTGTCAACTTAGTGTCAATCTATTGAGCTACTTCTATATTTAAGATCCACATGCCAGGGGCTGGAGCAACAGCTCAGGGATTGGAGTACTTGCCTGGCATGAGTGAGGACCAAGGTTCACCCCAGCACCACATATATAACTAAGTGTCAGAGAAACAAAGGCCAGATGAAAAAATTAAATGAAATTCATTCTCTCTCTCTCCCCCTCTCTCTTAAAAAAAAAAAATCCCTCTGGGGAAAATTTTAAGAGTTTTGCTCAAACCTGCAAAACACTTTTGCCATACATGAGCTTTTGGGGGACACCTTACAGTCAAACCATAACAGAAAGGGGAAAAAGATAAATAGAAAAGAACCAAATTTGAAAAGAACCAAATTAAGATAGATTTAAACTCATTATGAAGCTTTCATGCTAGTGGGAGGAAACATACAACTAAAAAGAGAAATGAATAAATATGTAATTTAATGTAGCAACATATGCAATGAAGAAAAACCAAATGGGGTAAGTCATAGCTGATGCCTAGTGGAGACTGTTTTTAGATAAGAGTAAACCTGAGAGAAAGTGGAGCTAAGCAAGACTCCAAAGATTTTTATTTTGAGCAATAAGAGTTTAAGAGAGGTCAGAAATGAGACTGAGAAGGGGTAACCAGTGAGGTGGGAGGAAAGCCAGAGAACGTGAACCAGAGAAGTGTTTCAAGGAAGACATGATCAACTATGAAATTATGGACCTCTGGTTAATTTACCACAAACATCTCTCCTGGACCTAGACAACACAGGCAGTAGCAGGCTCAATGTTATTACTTGTTTCAATATGGCACATAGAAATCCACAGAACATAGTAGCTAGTATTACCTAAAGTTGAATCGTAGTCTCACTTCTTTCCACTTATGAGCTATGTGTGCTCTTAATCTCTCTATGCTTTGGTTTCCTTATCTGTAAAATGGAGATAATAATACTTGTTTTCTTGTTGCTGTACTTGAATGCTAATATTTTAAAAGCATTTAAAGTATTCCTGGCATAAAGAAATCACTATCTTTTAATAGTAGAGAAATCCCTATAACAGCCAAAGTAAGTATTCGTTTGAATCTGGGATATCCCTCAAAGATTCAAGTGTCAAAGCCTTGCTCCCAAAGCAGCAATGTTCAGAGATGTAGCTTTTAGGAAACTGGATCATGAGGGGTCTAACCTTATCAGTGATTAATCCAGTGAGGGATTCATAGCTGAATGGACTACTGGGAGGTGGTACAAACTGTAGGAGGTAGAACCTATTTGGAGATGGTGGGTCATGCGGAATGTGTTCTTGGGGACTATATCTTGTTCCTAGTCCCTCTCATTCTCTCTGCTTCCAGGCTGCCATGAGGTGAGGCCATTGCTGTCATACCCTTCTGCTATGTTCTGTCTCACCAAAGGCCCAGAAATAATGGAGCCAGCCAACCATGAACTAAAACCTGTGAAACCAAGAGCCAAAATGCATCCTTTTTCCTTTAAATTATTTTTCTCAGTTATTTTATCACAGCAACAAAAAAGCTAACACAGTAGGAAATAGAATTTTGTTTGTAAATTATCAAATTGCATTCACAAGAGTCAAGTTGGCTTATGCGATTGAGTTAGGTAATTGACTTAATCAGCAGGACTGGTAACTATAATTTGATAAAGACAACAGCATAAAATAAACTATGGTTGGAATATGTCTAATTATTCTTCACTGAGGCATCTTGAATTTAAGGTATATATTTATATCAAGCTATATTTTCATTATGATAAAATATGTCCTATTAAATGCTTATTGGCTCAGAACCCTGTTAACTTTTCCAATTAGATTATGGCCTTTTTCAATTTAAAATAACCTCTGATGAAAAGTGATAAGAAATAAAAGCAGTATTCCAAAATTGCAGAACATCATCTTGGTGCTAGGTATTATGAGCGAATTTTGTGTGTGTGTACAACACTGAAGTAGGTGCTTTGAAGAATTCATACATGAATTTATCTGAAAGATAAAATGCAAACGGATGAAATTACGCAATGGGTTAAATGGCTAGGTGACTAATGAATGAGATGGTGTTATCACAGATAAGATAGGGTGAAAGTCACTCCTGGTTGTGTCATAAATGAAGTAAGATTTTGTCTGGGACTATGAAAAGGGAATTATTACAATCATTACATTTTAGCATAAGTGAGGACTCAATTTGTCTCTCATGTGAACTCTCTTAGGAAACTACTAGACACACTACTTCCACAAAATGAGGGAGTAAACTAAGAGGAAGATACTAAATCCATAAAACCAAGGTTACAGTACAAGAGTTTGGTGAAGGGAAGTCCCAGCATGACAGCTTACAGCAAGAGAGTCCCTAGCACAGACTGGAACAAGAGAATGTAGGCATAAAGGGAAGCTTCAGGTGAAAATGGAACTCTGAAGAATTCATAAAAGGATGTAACTCTCAATCTGAAAGCTAAAACACATACATGGGAAGATTACACAATGAGAATATATACCTATGTAAGTAATGAATAAGATAGTGTTATCACAGGTAAGACAGGGGGGAAATAACTCCTGGTTTGTTGTGTTAGGAATTTGACATGATACATGTCTGAAGTATCTAATCAACTACAGCATTTGGAAAAATAAAAATAAAAACAAACAATAGGTAAATTAAATACACCTGACAAACAAAAACAAATGGAAAAACAAGGGACAAGTGTAAAACAATAAAAGTCAAACTGTTTGTCTTTTAGTGAATGATATTTATTTAGATGGTCCTGCTGAAATACATACCAACTGCCTACTTACCCAAACATCATTACAAAACTATTGACAGATGAGTGTGGTGGGGATGTTAAGAGACCTAAATCCTTAGAAGATTGTTTCTATCCCATTTAAAAAATATAGCAACATGTAATCTAGAAACAGGGAAGCAAATTTCAGTAGAAAGAATCAGAGCTGCTCCTAGGGAGACTTGGGTAACAGTTGCTGAGGGGTAAGGTAAGGGCAGCTGTTTTTTATTGTATGTTTTGAAAAAGCATTATAGAAGAAAATCTTTGCTTAAAAGTTAAAGGAATGAATGAAAAAAATCAAGACAAAGTAATAATATATTGGGGTCACACCATCTGAGCCAGGCACTGAGACACCAGAAATACAAAAGTGAAGATCCCTGTAATCATAAAAATGGTTATCAACCACAGCAAAGACAATGAACAAGAAAAAAGATACAAAAAAGAACAAATTATACTAATACTAGAGAAAAGTACTGTGATAGAAAATGGTGGTGAGGGCAATCTGGGCAGCTATTTTAGTTTCTCAGGGATGGTCTCTGAGACAAATTTATATTTCAAAGATATGAAGCTGAAAATGAGGCAGTTGTCTGGCCAGTCTAGAAACTGTTAGAAAGCTATTGTAGACAGAGGTGAGACGGATGGTGGCTCAAAAGGATCCTGGGGTGAGATTGTTGATGTGGGTTTACGTTTGGAGAGTTCTCAAGGTAGAGAATGTTTAGAGAAAGATTGCATAGCCTCCTCCAGAGGAATTCCAAGATTTAAGAGGAGCCAGTTAAGGTGGGTCCTGTAAGGAAAGGCACAACAGTTAAGAAAACTTCAACAGTACCTCATCATTTTCAGGTGTCATTTCTCTAAAACTGTCCTGTAGCTTCCATTTATTTTTGAAATTAAAGTGCATAACAATTTATTTGGTCTCCAGGTTTTTGTATCAGCTCTAGAGATAACTGGAAGTTCTTGCAACCCAGAAAAATCTGTATATAATTATCTAGAAAGTTACTCATGTATCCTCAGTGCAAATCCTACCACCTTGGTCGGGGTGCTGAGGCTTCCTGCATGGGGTTCCCCTTGGTCTGTCTGGTTTTTATTTTTTCTATTGGTTCTAGGGATTGAACCTAGGGACACTTTACGACTGAGCTACATCTCAACTCTTTTTGAGAGACGGCCTCGCTAAGTTGCAGAAGCTGGCTTTGAACTTGCGATCCTCTTGAGTCGCTGGGATGTCAGGGGCGCACCACTTCCGCTAGGTGTTTCTGTGGTCATCCATACCCCGAGTGCAAGGGATGAACTGTCCTTGCAGGTATCCCTGAAGACTCTCCCAGGCTCGCTCGTTTAAACCATTGACAGCCTTGCACAAACACACTCTCGCGCTGGAAGGAGCTCTGCCCGCCGTCCTGGCCACCGCCTGCAGCGCTGCAGTGATGCGGTTCCGACCCCCTGGGACCTGAGATCCGAAGCGGGGAGTCCCGGCCGCCGGCGGCGCTGCCTCAAGTCAGCCAGCCCAGGGTCAGGGTCCGGTCCTGGAGGATGCTCTCGAAAGTAAAGGCCAGGAAAACTAGGCGGGGCGAAGGCGGAAAGCAGCGGCCGAGAGGTTCGGGAAGGGGGAACCGCGCTCCGGGGGCCAGGCCGCACCAACCAGGTTTCCGCGCCGCCTCCGTGCGCAGGCCCTCGGGCGGCGCGGCGACTGCTTCCGAGGTCATCCGCGCGCTACGGTTCGCGCCGGGCTCTGAGGCGCCGACGGGGGATGACTGCCCTCCGCTACCATTTCCTTCCGTCGCTGCTTCGCTTAGCGTTTAAACACGCACGGAGTACGCGGCCGGGAGCCGGGGCGGCGGGACTCTCCGGGCCAAGCACACCCCTCGGCCCGGCCCGGCCCGCAACGCCCCCGCAGCAGCCGTGCGCCAACGGCCAGAGCACAGCCTACGACGGAGCCAGTGAGGCCCGGGGCGCGGGCGGGACGACACGCCTGCCGAGGCGTGGGGAGGCTGGGCCGGGGCTGAGCGGCGGGCGGGGGAAACTCACCAGCCGGGAGGAAGCCCTGCGCCCCGGGCCGCGGGGAAGTGGGCGCGCGCAGGCCGTGCGCCGCGGGAACTCCCCATTCCTGTCCCTGGGAAGGGGGGTGGCTTCCTGCCGGTTGTGGGCGACACCACCTAAGCTTGTCCGCTGCGTTCGACCGGAGCTCCGCGTTTGCAGTAGTAGGAAGGGTCAGGTGTCGGGTGTTTCCCTTCTCGAGCCCGTTTTCCGAGAAGGGCTTCCAGCCTAAAATGTGAATCCTGCCGACCCCCACCCCGCCAGAGCTATGGGCTCGCCCGGGCGCGGGGGCGGGCGGACAGGGGCCGGCGGGAAAATTTGGAGCTTCTCTCGCGCTCTCTCGTCTTTTTGGTTCGGTCGTCTGCCCGCCTGCTGGTGTCGCCATGCCCTGCTCTGAAGAGATAGCCTCCATCTCCCCCAGCAAGCGGGCCCGGCCCGCCGACGACGGCGGCTTGCGGCTCCGCTTTGTGCGGCTCTCGGAGCACGCCACGGCCCCGACCCGAGGGTCCGCGCGGGCTGCGGGCTACGACCTGTACAGGTGAGTGGGGACCTCGGGGCTCCTGGGGGAGGCCGGCCTCGCAAAGAAGGCCCGGGTTTCTGGTTCTAGAGCTCCAGGTTGATTTACTTCTTCCTCACACTGCAGCCCCAGCTTGAAGCAAACGCTGCGAAGTTTACAGCATTTTTATGTTGAAGATTTTAGCTTTTTTGAAAGGCATAAATTCAGTATGGATTCGTGCAAAGTGTGCAGAATAAATCGCTATAAAAGGCCCAAGGCATTATTTTTCAAGATGAGGTTAAACAGGGCTCATCTTGGTCTTCTAGGGTGACCTGAGGGTGATGGCGGGCTCAGGAAAAGCCAAGGTGGGTGCCTAGATGCTAATACCTAAGAAAGATTAATGAAGGCTCCTATGACTTTAAGGGTTAGTTCTCTATACATCCATGAGGTTTAAGGACTGGCACTTTCAGAAAGGGTCCTAAAATGAAAAAAACGGGAAATGTCAGTAAATGCTACCACCTTTCCTTTGTATAGCACTTTTTACCTCTACTAAGAACCTGGTCTCATATGCTATTTTTTTTTAACCCTCCAAACAGTCCTGAAGTGGATGAGAATTCTATTTACAAGTGTTAAGAGTGAGTGATTGGCCCAAGAGCTTAAATGTTGTTGAAGTTTTTTAAAAATCTGAATTCAGTGATATTTAATTTGTCTATACCCAGTGTTTAGAACCATTAAAAGTGAAAAATGATACTGTGATGGAGGGGGCATTGATTATATGGCCAAATACCAAGTGTTAGGATTTATTTTTAAGGCACTCCAAGTAGTTAGAATCTGAGAACTTCTGGTCTAGGACACAAGTATAGGAGAAGGGGAGAAAAAAACTGAAAACTTCTGGTCTAGGACACAAGTATAGGAGAAGGGGAGAAAGGACTGTGAAGATATTAATGAAAAAGGTGGGGGGAAGTGAGGTATAGATTATTGGTTGTGGATTCCATGTGTAATGGCATCTTGCTGGTCAGAGCAGCTCACATATCCATGGTGGCAGGTGGCAAGTGAATGGACAAGGCATTCATCAGGCAGGGAGCATGTTGAGAAGATAAACAAGACAGTAAAGCATTAGTTTTGTAAGCTGTTAGCACAAAAGCAATCAGTATTAGTTATTCCCTATAAAGTATGAAGACAGTGACTTTAAATCTTGAGTGGGGGCTATTTATGATTGGAAACATTAGCAAAGTTGTTAAAAACGTAGCATTTAGCTTTTAAAATGGCTTATGTATCCTTGGACTGTAGTCCCATGTGATTTTGTAAAACAGTTTACTCTTTAGTGTTAACTTCTGCCTGGTAATGATATTTTCTTTCATTTTGTAACCTCCCAGTTTTATTTACCTTTGAGAGAATAAGCATACACCTCAAGCAATGTTTAAAAAGAGCCATTGTCTCTGTTGCTAAATGTCCATGTAGGATTGAGCTTTGGTTATACTCTCTTGCCAGGTGTTTAAGACCAACTTGATCAAAAACTGATCTTGTTTCTATCTATTGCTATAAGTCAGCTGAGATTTGCCAGGGTCGTTCTTGGGGAATTTGTAAAAAGCCTCTTGGCTTTTCTATCAGTTGTGTCATCTGCCAGGATAGATCAGGGTCTTGCTGACCACATATAGCTTCCCTTAGAAGCATCTGGGATGTTGCCCTTCAACGATCATCCTCTTTGCAGTGTCCACTGGTTGGCTTTCTGTTCTCTAGGGTCATCTGATCTCCCTGATTGGAAGGTCCTATTACCCAGAGTTGTGAAGCCAGTAGAGAAGTCCCATTGTCCCCTGAGTTTTGCTGACCAAACAGGGCAAGAGCCAAAATGTTGACTATTTTCCTTAACCCTTTACCTGTCTTAACTTTGGTGTCCTTGATTTGGTGTTAAACATCCAGCAGGCCAGTTGCATCAGTCTTAAAGTGCACATACTGTGTCACAGTTTATAGTTACCCCTTTTGTTTAATTAGGATCAATAACAGTGCTTAAAATTAGTAGTATATCTTATCGATCCTGTAGATGATGGCATGTCTTAACTCAGGTTTTTCTGTTAGAAGTAGTACCTCTACAAAACACTTAACAATAAGCAACAGTTTTAAAGATTTGCAAGGAAATCACAACAAGGAATTAGCAAGAGTAAACAAAGTTAATTCTGTTTTGGAACCATAAGGTAAGAGGCTGAGTCTTAGCTCAGCGAGGTAGAGCTCTTGACAAATATTAAGTGTTTTGTTTTTGAAGCTGATGTTTGCCTCTTAAAAGCATTTTATAAAGTTCTCGTGTATTGTTTCTGGAGTCTATCTGAATATACATTTAAGAAACAGTGTTAATGATCAGAATAACAGTCAAAGCAAACAGATATAAGTTAGGCTTTTAAATGACAGAGTGGCCCTTCTATGTCAGATACAATATATATAAGAGAGCACTTATTGGTTACCTTGCCTGTAAACCTACATAAACTTACATAACATTTAGACAAAGCTTGAACACTTTTTGGCCATAAGAGAAATCTTAGTTTTAACTGATTGTGCCAATTGCACATGCCAGGCAAGTGCTGTAACCACTGAGCCCCCACTCGAGTCCCCATCTAGACTTATTTTAAGTTCTCCAAAGAAACTTGTAGTTCTGCTTATTGTAAAAGCTCTTAAATTTTTAATGAGGAAGGGGGACAATAGCAGCATGTGCTGGGTGGACCTTAAGAGAATCAGTACCTCAGCACTTTTGATCTCTAGGGGCTGTTTAGAGTGATTAGTTCTCTCCATTAGTCAGTGAAGTTCATGGTCATAGCTTTGGTCAGCTATACAGCCAGTCAGAACTGAACAGCTCTACCTACTCCCACCCTTATTTTGTCCTACAGTATTCCGTAGGTTTTCCCTAATCACAAAGAGGATCGTAGTGAGAATAAAATGAGGGAATACATATAAACAGGTTAGAACTGTACCTGGCCCATAATAAGGGCCTAATCAATGTTAGCTGTTATTTGCCCTTTTTTCTTGGTTCTTCATTTTCCTCTTTTCATACAATGTTAGTGAAGATCTCACTATTTAAAGTCTGCCTTTCTGCCCTCTCATGCTAACATGTCAGTAACCTCTCTATTATTCAGAGATGCTGACATCTCTTCACCATAAAATTTACAGTTATTTTATATCTGCCTTTTATTGATAAACTAAAATGTTTACATTCATAAACTTTTTAAGATGAATTGGAAATTTATAGCAAGATTATTTGTAGAGCCTAAGATTATATAAATTATTTTATGAAATATATTTAAAGCAATTTTATGTGTATTGTCACAAGGAAAGAATGGAAAAACAATTTTATTAATAAATATTGGTTATTTTCTTTGAATATTTTTTAGTGCCTATGATTATACTATACCACCCATGGAGAAAGCCCTTGTGAAAACAGACATTCAGATAGCTCTTCCTTCTGGGTGCTATGGAAGAGTAGGTAAGTGGCTCCAGAAACCGGTAACTGTCAAGCCCTTCCTTTGTGATAAGGTCTTTCATCTTAGTGTTGTTTAGGTTAATAAACAAAGGGGTATTGCTTGATCTGTGTCCATCTATGATGACAGACATTTGAAAAATTTTGTTTGGCCTGCTTATTTTTTTATTTTTTTAAAGAGAGAGGGACAGTGAGAGAGACAGAGAAGGAGAGAAACAACTTTATTTAGTTTTTCACATGGCCACAATTGCTCCAACACTTAGTTGTGTATGTGGTGCTGGGGTTTGAACCCAGGTCCTTGTGCTTGCCAGGCAAGCGCTGAAACCGCTGAGCCACTGCTCCAGCCCCTATATTTTTATTTTTATTAAACCCAAGTGTGCTTAACCACTGAGCGCATCCCCAGCACTTTTTATATTTTATTTTGAGACACGGTCTTGCTAAGTTGCTGAGAATGGCCTTGAACTTGTGATCCTCCTGCCTTACCCTCCCTAGCTGCTGGGATTACAGGTGTGCACCATCAAATTTCTCTTCTCCTTTCTTCCCATCTACATTGTTCATTTTTTGTTTGTTTTTTTGTTAGGGGCAGTGAGAGAGAGAAAGAGAGAAACAGTTTTTATTTAGTTTTTCGTGTGGCTTTCGTTGCTCCAAGACTTTGCTGTGTATGTGGTTGCTGGGGTTTGAACTTGCATGCTGGCGCATGCCAGGCAAGCTCTCTAACCGCTGAGCTACCACTCCAGCCCTACATTGAACATGTTAAGGTCTCCCATCTTAAAAACAAAACGCATCTTCCTCAGTGCTGTGTCCTTGCCACTACAGTCATTCTGTTCCCCTTTGCACTTCTTTGTCCTTTTTGTGGCCAAAGGGGAAAAGACTTACAGGAGCAGTCTTGGAGTCTTGGTTGCTCCCACTTGGTCAGCTTTCACTTCATTTCAGTAGTCCTTTCCCAAGTCTATACCACAAATCCTCAATTGGCTGAAGTCACATGGGAGTGGTTTTAAGTTTTTTTTTTTTTTTGTTTTTTTGTTTTTTTTTTAAGATAAATCTTGCTGAATTTTTCCAAACTAGTTTTTCCAACTTTGGTAATGCATTTCAATGATTGAATATATTCTTTAATTCTGAACTATCTACTAATGAAGATACAGACAGGAAATATGTTGAAATTGCATCAGTTTTATTGTATCCAGTATTGCCCTTACCCACTTGAAGTAACCAGTGTCTCATTTTTTATTTCAGCACCCCGTTCTGGCTTGGCTGCAAAACACTTCATAGATGTAGGAGGTAATATATTTACTTTTAAATTGTCTAAATGTGTTTATTTACCTTGTCTTTGCATAAAAGTCAGGATGTGTTCAAATGACAGATTCCATTTTTGTTATCATGAAAAGAAATTGAATTTTTGTTTTATCTCTTTAGAAATTTCTATATCTGAAGTAATAGGTAATTATGATACAGGTCTAAATACTATTTGGTAATGTTTAAATTTTAAAAGATCATTATGTAAAATTCATGTTATTTTACTAAAAGGCTAACTAGGCATGAACTGACAAAGGATTTTTGCCTTGGTGATGATCTGCAGTTAGTCCAAAAATGACCCTTAGAGAAAGCTTTTGTGATTGTTTTAACCAATATTAGTTTGCTTAAGTAGTTATTAATAATTGTACTGAAACAAAAGATTATATTTGTAGAATTTGTAAGGGCTTTCTTACCTCTTTAAGAGATACCATGTATGTTTGGCAAAATATAACAATAATCTTTCCCTTGAGTGAGGAGAGAAAACACTGTACTTATCGATCTCCAAATTTCTTGCTAGGAAGATCTCAGTGGCATGTATTTCACTTGTAACAGAACCTTACTCATGTCTCCCGTAGTTAACAAGTTCCTCATGTGGTCCCTGTCAGTGTCCTCTGCTAGCCACCCTTGATATAGGATTTTAAAACTCCTTTCTCTAAGGAAATTTAATCTCTTCCTTCAGTTCATGCCCCACGGATATAGTCCCCATGTCCTGGTTCTTTTTTTTATCTTCATTAATAAGAGAGTGGTTCACTTTACAGCATGTTGGCCCTCAGATAAGTGGATATTCTAGATTCTTCTATGACCATTTTTACAGAGCCATTTTATGGAGATTTTTTGTTTTGTTTTTTGTTTTTAAACAAATGGGGAAACCATCTCAGATGAACCCAAGTTGATACATGTTTAAAATGAGATTATGATGTGATTCCAACACCCTTGTTCTTTCTATAACAATTAAGTGCTGGATTAGTCTGCCCATCCCTCTCACCAAGTAAACAGGGTCCTCAATTAGTTGCTCCCTGCCTGAGTGGCATGCTCATGGAGCCTAGCTGTCCAGGTCTTGCTAACATTTGGGCCTGGGATATCCCCATGGTGTCAGTAGGTGGTGCTGTGGGGCAAGTCAGAGCCAAAAGTAGTTCTTTGGGGAGTTTAGTTGTACATAGCCAGGAAGCCAGGATGTTGACTTGACAGCTTACTCTATGGTTGAAGTTTCCTTGGGTTTAGTAACTTACAAAGTTACACTTGACTTTCAGAAATACTTTTGCCAGTTCAAATATGGTCATTTGGGATATAATTATAATCTAACTTAGGATGTAAAAGATTGTATATATTAAGGAACTTTCAAAGGGTTGTTTTGAAAGAAATATGAGCTCTGAGTCTCAGTTTCCTCATCTGTACAATAGAAATTGATGTACTTGTCTGAGGAATTGGAGGATTAAATGATTATGTAAACCATCTCAGTGCATAGCACATATTAAACTGTGTAATTTATCATTTGTCTTCTAGAGACTTAAATATTTTTTAATGTGGAAACTTTTTTTTAACTTTACCAACTTTTACTCTATTTAAAACAACGCTCTGAAAAAAAATTCATGTAATTGGAAAGCCAGTTTGCCTGGTAGATGGTATGGTATTATTCATAAAATTACATTGTGTTCTTGGATGCAGAGATGCCTTTAACATGTCTGTTAGGCACAAGTTTATCATAGTTGGCAAGAATTTTTATTTCTGAAGAGAGAGATTGTTAGAAATCCCAGGCTGTAAATAAGGGTCAAAGGGAAAAGTTGAGTATGTAGGATTCTGTTCAGAATTCACATCTGGTAGGTGTGGATAGTTTTCACCGAAGAAGGTTTCCAGCAAATGACATGCCAAAGTCTTGACACAATAAAACTTTTGCCTGAAGTCAGTTGATCACTCTGCCAGTTCCAATGCATGATTTTTCCAGTGATAACTTCAAGATACTTTCCTGCTTTCTCATGAAGAAAAATATCCCTGATGCAGAGAATGAATAAATCTTGTTTTTTCCTGAACGCCAAATGGCAATTGTGTAGTAAATGAATTTGAAATTATTGAATTTTAAATAACATTGGCATTCATACTAAAAATGACTTTTAATTGAAGACTTTTTTCTGCCATATTTTCACTGACTTCTAACAGTTTCATTTCTTTTAGTCAGTTAAAGACTTTTCTCATTTTCCTTTTCCAAGCATAAAGTCTTAGTAGGTCACTTGATTCTGTAGAATTCAAGACTCCTAACTATTTGAGTACTACTGACAAGACTACTTTACAGATATATAACAGGGCCCTTTACAAGAAGGAAGCATTTTTGTATGGTAGAAAATACTATAAAGTTGTTTTAAAAAACAACAAATATATGCAAGTCATTTTGGCCAGAATTTAAAAGGCTGCTACCATCTGATACTGACAAGGGTTTTGGAAATGGACATTCTCAAATATTGCTGATGAAAGTTTGGCTAAACCTTTTTTTGTAAAGTTATCTACCAGTAGCTTTTAAAGTAGAAAATATACACACCCTTTTACCCAAGAAAGTGTTCTTTGGAACCTATTTGATGAGAATAAGAAGTACTTATATTCAGGGATATTTGTCAAGGGCTGCTTTATTACAGAAAATTTGTGAAAGCAACCTGAATATCTGATATGTAAGAGAATGGTTGAATATGTAGTGTATTACCGTAACACTGACTATGTCAGAGAAGGCAAGAAAACGTGAGCAATACACATAAATGTATTGTTATTGTTTGAGTAATTTAAACATATTCTAGTAAAGTAGAAACTAAAGAGTTCAGAAGGCAGGCAGTCTACATTGTCTTTCTCAAACTCATTTGAGGAAGATGAATTATTGTCTTTGAGATCTCCCAGCAGGGAAATTCCCTAACCTTTTGTGGTCATTTGTTCCAGTATAGAATGCATGCTATATACTAAGGGTCTCTTCATTAAATCTAAGCTAAATCATTTCTGCATCCAAAACTTTCTCCATATAGATATATGAAAGACAGCTGGCCCCATCTTTGTATGAGTTCTTTTCATAAATATTAAGAACTAAATTAATGTTCAGTTGGCAGTGGGGAAAGAAACTAGGGTTTAATAATCTTTGGTCAAATTTTGTTGCTGTACCACTAGAAAATAGTAGACCATTTCCTTTAGTCTAGACATGAGATGAACTGCGTTTGCAACTTTTCTTCCGATTTTTAAGTGCCTTCTTAGCTCAGTAAGCATTGTGTCTGACTCATAGTTGGCTTGTTTTTATACTCATCCTTCTCACTATTAAAAATTTATCTTCAGTTCAAGTTTATAAATGTTGTATTAGGAACCTTGTAAGTAGTGTTTAAGTTCACTTTTACTTTTTCTTAGTAATTCCATCATAAAGCACATTTAAGTTAATTCACTGAGAAAGTCTAAAATACTTGTTTTTCTAAGTCTTTTTCCCCATAGTAGAATAGCTTGCCCCCACCTTTTTTTCTATATATGAGAAAATTGAAAGGATATAGTTAGAATTATCTTTGTCCTTAAAAAATTTTTTTTTCATTTGACCTTCAAATAGAAGTATTATGGCCAACTAGCCTTTGTACCCATTGAGCTAAATTCCTACTTTTATTCCCTGCTTTCATAACAGTTTCCCCCCCCTAGGGACTAGAGTATTAATAAGGAGATTTCATATGTAAAGTAGAGCTGTATTCCATTAGGTTCATATGAATCCTATCCAACTTTTCACGAAAGAACAGAAATAATTAATATGCATCATAGAAGTTGGGGATGGGGAATAATTTCTAATAGGTAGAGGAGTCCTTTTTAGGGTAGTAAAAATGTTCTAAAAAATGATTGTAGTGATGGTTGCACAACACTGAATATATTATGAACTTTGGGATCAGACACTTTAAATGGATGAATTGTATTATGTGAATTTAGATCTCAATATGAAAGCAATTAAGAAGGCCTGTATTATCTATATTTATGTTTATGGAAGCATTTTAAGTTCTAGACCCAAAGACAAATTCTGTGAAGTCTCATCATTGTAGTTCTCTGGACCATGGCAGAGACTTGGCTGAAATTTCCTACAAAGATTTGCTGTCCTTGTGTTTATAATCTCAAACACTAATTGTACATATAAGTGTACTCATAAGCTTATGAGCTAATACCTTCTGAGAGCTTGTGATTTTAGAAGGAATGTAGTTCAGATTAAAAGGAGAGGAAGGATATGAACTGAAAAGTTCAGCTTCCTTTTTATTGTTAAAATGAAGTGTTTTGGTATTTGTAAGACCACTGTATTAAGTGTTGGCATTAACTTATTCCACTACACATCTTTTGTTTTTTTGACATTTTTATTTATGAGTCAGTCATGTCAAGCAATATTAATGAGAAACTGCTATTAGGAAAAGCCTTTGAATCCCAAATCATAATTTTCTCCTAGTCTTTTTGCAAGCATGCAGTGGGTGGACACTGAAGTTGCTACTCCCAGCTTAAAACAGGAAGTGGTCACCATTTGAGAAGGATAACAGATTGGAAATTAGAACCCATTTTCTAAATTCTTAATTACATTTTAGTAATACCATTTCTTTGCATTTGAGACTTTACGTAGTCCCAAAGCAAGATTCATTATATTTAAGTTTATTATAAGGATAAAAGTCTCAGAGCTTCGTAAGAATGATTTTGAGGTAATGTTACACTCATAGTGTTTTTATAGCATAAATCAAGATATTATTTTTCTTTGTTCCAGCTGGTGTCATAGATGAGGATTATAGAGGAAATGTTGGTGTTGTGCTATTTAATTTTGGCAAAGAAAAGTTTGAAGGTATGTTTATTAATACATATATTCACATAAATATAGTGAGTTTTCTGAGTTTCTGTCAATAAAAAAGACTCCTAATAATCAATGAACAAGGCAAGATATAAGGAGTACATGAATAAAATATCACTAATAAACTTTTTTTTCTTTGAAGTGAAAAAGGGTGATCGAATAGCACAGCTCATTTGTGAGCGGATTTATTATCCAGAAATAGAAGAAGTTCAAGTAAGTATCATAAAAGCTTAATGATCAATGATATAACATTGTAAGTGAAGAAAAGATACAGTTTGGAGGATTTAATAAGCTATTTGTAGCTGGTGTGTATGGCTTAAGATCTTAATTTTATAATTTCTTAACTCTTTTTTTGTAATCCTGGGAATTGAACCTAAGAGTGCTCTACCACTGAGTACATTGCCAGCCCTTTTTATTTTGTACTTTGAGCCAGAGTCTTGCTAAGTTGTTTAGAGCCTTGCTAAGTTGTTGAGGTTGGCCTTGAAGTTGTTTTTCTCTTGCCTCAGCCTTTAAGTTGCTGTAATTATAGTGCTTGTCCCACTGTAACTGGCTCTTGACATGTGGGGTTTTATTTTTTTATTTGTTTGTTTGTTTGTTTGGTTTGGTTTTTAAGAGAGGGGATGATTGAGAGAGAAAGAATCAACTTTATTCATTTGGCCTGTGCTCCTCCGACCCTTAGTTGTGTATATGGTGCTGGGGTTTGAACCTGATCCTTGCATGTGCTAGGCAAGCATTCCAACCGCTGAGCTACTGCTCCAGCCCCTCTTGACATGTTTTTCATGTAGATATTATGTAGCGTTACTTTGGATAATAAATTATTTAACATATCCTGGCATTTTTGATACTTTATTAGCTTTTTGGAAAAATAACTAATTTTCTAATTATGAAGCCTTTTTAAAATGTAAGTTTTGTAATCTTCCTTTTTAAAGGATGATATAGCAGGAATAACTCTTTACAGTAGAAGCTGGAGAGAAGAACTGAAAGCAGCTCTAAAATTAACTGGCTTACTATTTTTCTTTTAGGTGTTGGATGACACTGAAAGGGGTTCCGGAGGTTTTGGTTCTACTGGACAGAATTAAAATTTAGGCCAAGAATAAAAAGTGAAAATGTGTACTTTTCTCTTAAAAATAAAGACTTTTTGCTTAAAGTGTGTTAGTATTTTGCATATCTGTAAAGTTAGCTTTAGCATCTAAAAGTAATTCATTTTCTTATGATAAAGGAAAGACTACTCTGTTAGGATCACATAGAAACTTATTTTTCTGAAATTTATAGTTGTGTGTAAGTCTGCTTTGTGGTGATCTAATGTAAAATTTTTAAACCAAATGTATATCAGTTTCAGATTTTTAAAACAATAAATGAAACTACTTCATCCAATTTTTTTGCTTTAATTGCTTTGTAATCATAATGGTTTTTATTCAGTAAACTTGGATTCTTTCACAGAAATTGTTGCATAAGCTAAAACTAAAAGAAATATCAGAAGGAATGGGGGCTGGAGCGGTGGCTCAGTGGTTTCGGCGCTTGCCTGGCAAGCATGAGGACCCGGGTTCAGACCCCAGCACCACGTACACAACCAAGTGTTGGAGCAACTAAAGCCATGTGAAAAACTAAATAAAGTTGTTTCTCTCTTTCTCTGTCTCTCTCACTGTCCCTCTCTCTTAAAAAAAAGAAGGAATGGTTAAAGCTACTCCTTATTCTTCTCTGCATTGGTACAAAAATTTTTTAAAAAGATTAAGATTCTATGTGAAGGTGAGAAGAGAATCCTCAATCCTCAATTTATTTACCTTTTTTTTTTTCCTTTTGGTAGACTCTATATTGACTGTTTAGAGGTTTATAAAATGGTCCTGGGCTGACTGGGTTCATGTTTGTAAAGTGAAATGTTACTTGAGAATTTACAGTTGATTTTTTTTCCTCTGAATTTTATCCCACCAAGCAAATTGTGCTAGTTGTACTGCTGATTTCATTCACTGAAGTAGCTGTATTTAGGAAAATATGCAATTTAATTGGAATAAAATAAATGTTTTTGTGTATTTATACTTGGGTCCCTGGGTTTTTCTATCTCAAGTGCATAGCTGAGCATATATAAGCAGCATTTTACTGAGATGAGGCTAATTGTGTGAATTAGCCTGATTTGTAACTTTCTGCTAGTGTACCTTCCTTCATATATTTCTCAGACTGCTTTGCACACCAGCATTTTGCATGTCACTTAGGTTCTTTTGATCAAATGTCCTGAGATTCCTCAAGCATTGTTTGAGAGAGTGTGTCATACAGGTGGAGCACTTCTGGAGCAGTGAGCCTTGGAAACTCAGTTCTTGGAAGCATAAGATAAGAAAGTGTTTCTTTGCCCTTTTGGTGGTTCTTTAGTCCATTTAATACCCTGCAATGGGGGCTGGAGCGGTGGCGCAGCGGTTTCGGCGCTTGCCTGGCAAGCACGAGGACCCAGGTTCAAACCCCAGCACCATGTACACAACTGAGTGTTGGAGCAACTAAGGCCATGTGAAAAACTAAAGTTTTTAAAAACTCTTTCTCTGTCTCTCTCACTGTCCCTCTCTCTAAAAAAAAAACAAAAACAAAACCCTGCAATGTAATTGCCCATCTGTGGGTCACAGTCTGTTAGTCATAAAATCAACTCACTGGAATGTAGACAGCATTTTCAAAATAGGTAGAGGATAGCACATATTGGGTAAATATTGTGAAGATTGTTTTTGAATCACATATTTATATGAACATGTATTTAAATTATTTCCAAGTTGGGGCTGGAGTGGTGGCTCAGTGGTTACAGTGTTTGCCTGGCATTTGCAAGTATGCTGGTTTGAACCCCAGTATCACATATACAATGAAGTGTCGAAGGAACAAAAGCCATATGAAAAACTGAATAAAAATTGATTCTTTTCTCTCACTGTCCTCTCTTTAAAAAAAAAAATACATTATTTCCAAGTCAATAAAATTTAGGTAAATCCTTTTTCTGCTGAACTAGCCAGAGCGTATTTTCTTCTATACAACTGAAATCTGATCAGTACAACAGTTCAATAAGAAATATATACACACATACATGTTCATACATTATACATACTAGTGAAATTGTGACATTCATACGTGTACGTAAATGGTCAGTTTCATTAGGTATGGTCTTATACTGTTAAGGTAAGTGCTTATTAGAAGATCCTTTTTTTTATAAGGTGAATATGGAGTTATAATTGAGGGGGAATCATTGTCAAGTAATCAAGAATAAATGTGTATTTACATAGTTACCCAAGGCTGATGCCATGTCATGGATGCCCCCCTTGGGTTCCCTGTGATTCTGTTTCCCCCAGAAGAACCCTGTGTTAAATGGACATCTCATGGACGTCAGAAATCTTCTGAAATGATTCCCAATGATCTATTATTTTAAGCTCTTAATAACAGCTCATTTCTTTTGTAACACAGCTGTGAGCTGATGAAACCCGCTTTAAAGATGACAAAAATAGACTCAGGGCGCTCCCGCGCCGGGGTTGAGGCGGCGGCGGCTGCAGCTGCATGGACCCGGCGCTTGGGCTCGAGCGTACTGTACAGTGATTACAAAATTGGAGCACCTATTGTAACAGTTACCCAAGTGACCAAGCAGAGTCTTGCCACTGCCAGGAGCACACATCCCTTCTTAATTATACCACACTTCTAAGAGTTAACCATTCTTTTGACATTTTAAAATAATCATTTCCTTTGAAGTTTGCCAACTACCTCAGTCAAATTTCATTGTGGCTAGGTTTGAACTTTATATAAATGGAATCATAAATTTTTTGGCCTCCTTTGCTCAACACCAAGATTTTACCCATTTTATCTCTGGTTGGTTTGAAACTTTATATAAATGAATCATAAATTTTTAGGCCTTTGCTCAATACCAAGATTTTACCCATTTTCTCTCTGGTTGGTTTTAGGTATGTCTTTGGTTTTGTGCAACTGCATTAAGATGTAGATTCATATCTTTTGGCAATTCATTTAGGTTTCTTCCATTTATGTATTGATATCTTTCATCTGTTTTAGAAAATTCTCAGGTTTTCTTTTTTCCCTTACATTTTTAAAGTAATGTTCTGTAATGTCTGCTTGAATGACAGTTATATGACTTATTCTCAATTCAACTTTTTTTTTTTTTTAAAGAGAGAGGGACAGTGAGAGAGACAGAGAAAGAGTTTTTAAAAACTTTAGTTTTTCACATGGCCTTCGATGCTCCAACACTTAGTTGTGTACGTGGTGCTGGGGTTTGAACCCGGGTCCTCGTGCTTGCCAGGCAAGCGCCGAAACCGCTGAGCCACCGCTCCAGCCCTCAATTCAACTTTTTAAAGACTTTTTAGAGCAGTTTCAGGTTCATAGCAAAATTGGGAGGAAGATACAGAGATTCCCACATTCCTCTCAGCTCCCAGACGTAGTTTTCCCTCTATTATCAACATCTTGCCAAAATGGTATATCTATTACAACTGATCAACCTACACTGACATGTAGTTATCACACAAAGTGGTAGTTCACCTTAGGGCTCACTCTTGGTGTACACCTATGGACAACTTTATAATAATATGTCCATCTTTATTATACCACAAAGAATGTTTTCACTGCCTTAAAAGTTTACTCTTCCTATTCAGCTCTTGCTCCACCTCCCCACCAGCCCTTCGCAACCACTAATGTTTTTGCTGTCTCCACAGTTATGCCTTTCTCAGAATGCCATATAGTTGGAACCATATAATATGTAGCCTTTTAAGGTTAGCCCTGTTCTTTCTTTTTTCTTTTCTTAATTACTTGGAACCCAGGACTTCATGCTTCCTGGGCAGTACTCTTAACACTGAGCTACATCCTCAATTTGGCTTCTTTGACTCAGAAATATGCATTTAAGTTTCCTTCATTTCTTTTCATGGGTTAATAGCACATTTCTTTTAAGCACTGAATAATGTTCCATTCTCTGGATTAATCAGTGCATCCATTAATATATTAAACTGCATCTTGGTTGCTCTACGTTTTAGCAGTTATGGATAAAGCTGCTATAAATATCCATGTGCGGACTTGGATGTGGGCATATATTTTCAATTCCTTGGGTAAGTAGTAAGTAGTGTTTGCTGGGTTATATGGTACATGGTAAGAGTATATTTTGTATTGGGAGAAACTGCCCAACTGTCTTCCAAAGTGGCTATACCATTTTATATTCCAACCAGCAATGACAGTTCCTTTTGTTCCTCGTCCTTGTCAGGCCTTGATGCTGTCAGTTTTCTAGATTCTAGCCATTAATAATGTGTGTAGTATTATTTTAATTTGCATTTCCCTGATGACAATGCGGAGCATCTTTTCATATACCTCTTTGGCATCTGTTTATCTTCTTTGGTGAGATGTCTGTTAAGATCTTTGTCTATTTTTTATAAATCAAATTGTTTATTGTTGAGTTTTAAGAGTTTATTGAATATTTTAGATAACAATCCTTCATCATGTCTTTTGCATGGCTCTTCATTCTCTTGACAATGTCTCTCACAAAACAGTTTTCTTATTTTAAGAAAGCCCAGCTTATCTTTATTGTTTTCATGAATTGTGCCTTGTATTTAAGAAGTCATCTCCACATTCAACATCATTAGGATTTTCTTTATTACTTTTAGGAGTTTTGTAGCTTGTATTGTACACATAAGTCTATTATCTGCTTTTTGTGAATGAGTGTTTTTGTGAGGCTTGTGTCTTTTTTTTTTTTTTTTTGTATGCTGATGTCAAATTTTTCCAGAAACATATGTTGAAAAGACTATCTTTGCTCCACTGTGTAGACTTGGCTCTTTTTTTGAAGATCATTTGACTGAATGTATGTGGGTCTGTTTCTGGGCCCTCTGTTCTGTCCCACTGATTTGTCTGTTCTTTCACCAATACTGTACTGTCTTGATAACTGTACCTTTCTAGTAAGTCTTGAAGTGAAGTGGTATCAGTCCTCCAACTTTTTTTTTCACTATTATGTTGATTATTCTAGATCCTTTGCTTCTCTGTATAAACTTTAGAATTAGTTTGTTGATATCTATGAAAATAGTTTACTGGGATTTTGATTGGGATTACATTGAATCAAGTTGAGAAGAACTGACATTTTGATAATAGTCTTTTTATCCATGAACATGAAATATCTTGAAAATTTTTATTTTTTATTGAGATGCAATTCATACACCATAAAATTCACCCTATTAAAGTATACAAGTCATTTTGTGTTTTACACATCACCACTACCTAATTCTAACACATCTTCATCACCTTAAAGAGAATCTCATGTTCATTAGTAGTTACTCCATCTCCATCCTCCTCCAGCCAGTGGCAACCATGAATTTATTTTTCTGTTTCTATGATTTGCCTATTCTGAACATTCAAAATACATAATCTTTTGTGTCTGGCTTCTTTCACTTAGCATATCGCTTTCAAGGTTTTATTCATCTTTTAGTAAGTATCAGTGCATCATTCCTTATATTGCTGAATAATATTCCAATGTATGTGTGTATCACAACTGATTTCAGTTTATCAAATTATGGGCATTAGATTATTTCTGCTTTTTGGCAGTTGTGAGTAATGTGCTATGAGTTCATGTGCAGGTTGATGAGCAGATGTGTTTTATTCTCTTGGTAGATTTAACTCTTTGGGGAACTGCTGATTTCGAAAACAACTGCACCATTTTCATTCCCATCAGCAATTTATAAGGGTTTCAGTTTTTCCACATCCTCACCAATACTTGTTAATGCCTTTTTATTTTAATTAAAGCCAATATAGAAGGTGACAAATAGTATCTCAATGTAGTTTATTTGTTTGTATTCCATTTTTCTAATGACTTCTAATTAAGTATCTTTTCATTTGATTATTGGGCATTTATCCCTGGGGCTCTTTAACACTGTGCCACATCCCCAGTCCTTTTAATTTTTTTTTTTTATTTTGAGACAGGTCTTTTTAAGTTATCTAGGGCCTCACTAAATTGCTGAGGCTGCCTTTGAACTTGTGATCCTCCAGGTTCAGTCTCCTGAGTTGCTGCAATTACAGGCATGTGCCATCATGCCTGGTTGCTTGTTTTTGATGTCTGTCTGTTTGTTTTTTTTATAGGAAAGGGTTTATTAGATTGGCTTACACAGCCAGAGGCTGGATAGTCCCACAATGACTGTCTGCAGGCTGCAGAGATGGAGAAGCCAGTAGCTGCACAATCCAAGATATGGAAGCCTCAGAACAAGAGAGCTCAGTGATGCTGCCCCAGTCCAGGACCAAAGGCCTGCAAACTCCTTTGAGACTTGATGGGCAGAGTCCAATTTGGAAGAGTAAAGGAGCTGGATTCTGATCAGAAACAATCAAGAGCCCATTCAAGAAGAATCAGAGTTGGACAGTGCTGCCCACTCTTAGGGCGGGTTTCCACTTCAGTTTGCAATTTCAAGTGTGAATCATTCCTAGAAACACCCTCATTTTGACACACTCAGAAGACTCAATCTTAGGCATATCTTAATCCACTCAAGTTGACAATTTGGTCATTACAATATCATATGTAAGAAACCATTGAATAATCCAAAATCATGATGATTAACACCTATCTTTTCATTTTCTTCAAAGAATTTTGGTTTTAGCCCTTTTATTTAGAGTTTTGATCCACTTTCAACTTGATTTGTGTATATGGTATGAGGTAGAGAATCCAGCTTCATTCTTTTGTTTGCATGTAGATATCCAGTATGCCCAGCATTACTTATTGAAAAGATATTTCTTCTCCATTTAATTGTCTTGGCTTACTTGTTGAAAATCAGTTGATGTAAGGGCTTTTTACTTTATTTTCAAATCTATTCCACTGATCTTTATATTTTTACTTTTACTTATGCCAGTAGCATACTGTCTTGATTATTATAGCTTTGTATTGTTTTGACATTAGGAAGGATGAGCTCTCCAAGATTGTTCTCTTTCAAGATTGTTTTCATTCTCTAGGTCAGTTGTTTTTCCTTATAAGTTTAGAATCATCTTGTCAGTTTTTCCAAAAATGCCAGCTGGGATTTTAGTGGGTTATCGCATTGCATCTTTAGATCAATTTGAGTAGTAGTGTCATCTAAACAATTTTAAATCTTCCAATATAGTATAAACACGAGTTGTTTTTCCACTTAGAAATTGTCAGTGCTATTTATAATTTTCAGTGTACAAGACATGTCCCTTTTTTGTTGAATTTATTTGTAATATTTTATTTTATTTGTCACAAATTGTTTTCTTTATTCTTTTGTATTCATAGATAATGTATAGAAACACAAATTTTTGTTTGTATTTATCTCATTCCCTGCAACTTTTGAACTCATTTGAGTTCTAGAAGTTTTTGTATATTCCCTAAGATTTTCGTATACAAGATTATGTCCTCTTTCTTTCCTATATGAATACTTTTCATTTTTTTCCTTGCTTAATTGATCAGAACCTTTCATATAGTGTTGAATAGGAGTCTCAAGAACAGACATCTTTGTCTTGTTCCTGAGCTAAGGAGGGGAAACTTTTAATGTTGAACTCTATCTTACCGTTGAAATATTAAGTATGATGTTAGCTCTGGATTTTTCATACATGGCTTTTTATCATGTAAGTAAAGTTCCCTTTTATTCCTAATTTATTGAGTGTTTTTGTCATGAAAGAGAGTTGGATTTTGTCCATTGCTTTTTCTGTGTCTATTCAGATAAACCTGCATTTTCTGTCCTTTGTTCTACCAATATAATAATATCACATTGCTTGATTTTATCACATTGCTGGGGAAATCTCCCATTTGGTCATAGCGCTTAATCCTTTTTATATTTTGCTACGTTCAGTTTGCTAGTGTGTAGGGGGTGGATTTTTGCATCTATACTCACAAGGAAAACTGTGTTGGTTTGCTAGGACTACCATAACAAATTAACAGAAACTGAGTGGCTTAAAACAACTAAAGTTAATTTTTTTTGCAGATCTAGAGACTAAGTGTCCAAAATCAAGGTGCTGGCAGATCTATGCTTCTTCAAAGGTTGTAGGTGAAGAACCATTCTTGCCTCTTCCTAGTTTCTGGTGATTGCTGGCAACCCATGGCATCCCTTGCCTTGTATCTTTCTAATCCCTTCTTTTTTTTAATTTTTAATTTTTTTTTAAGAGAACGGGACAGTGAGAGAGACAGAGAAAGGAACAACTTTATTTAGTTTTTCACATGGCTTTAGTTGCTCCAACACTTAGTTGTGTACGTGCTGCTGGGGTTTGAACCCGGGTCCTCATGCTTGCCAGGCAAGTGCCGAAACCACTGAGCCACTTCTCCAGCCACTCTAATCCCTTCTTCATCTTTACATTGTATCTTCCTTCTCTCTGTGTCCAAATCTCCCTCTTCCCTAATCTGTTATCCTGATTACTTCTGCAAAGACCTTATTTCCAAATAAGGAAATGTTCATAAGTACCAGTGGTTAGGGCTTGAACATGTCCTCTGCAGGGGGCACGAGTCTACCCATTACAGATATAATTAATAGTACTTTTCTTGTGATTTCTTTGGTTTTGGCATCAAAGTGTCATAGAGATGGAAGATGTTTATTTTTGAAAGAGATTTTATTTTACAAAGAGAGGGACAGTGAGAGAGAGAGAAAGCCAGAATCAATTTTATTTAGTTTTCACTTGGCTTTCATTGCTCTGAGATTTTATTTTGGACATGGTGCTTGGGTTTGAACTCGCCTACTTGCACAGCCAAGCAAGTGCTGTAACTGCTGAGCCACTGCTCCAGCCCTGAAAGTGGGTTTTTTTTTTTTTTTAAAGTCTGTTACTTAGAGGAGGAGCAGAAAATGGCAGACTGCAAGCAAGTCTCACCTGAGCACTGTCCCTGAACTAAAAAAAGAGATGCTGAGAAAGCTACCTTCGTGCAAGGTGTGCCCATTGGAAAAGATTTGCTGAACACAGTGCAGGTCAGTGGGAGATCAGTGACTCAGAGACTTGGGTATATCAAGTGGAAAAGAGGAGCTAATTCATACCCAGCCAGTCACCAATTACCACCCTCACCCCTCAACTAAAACAGTAGCAGGGGAGACGCTGATCAACTCTGATCTCTTTGGTCACACAGAGACCCACTGCATATTGGACTGAAAAACAGGTCCTTTTGACATCTCTGTGGAGGAGGAGGGGGCAGATTCCACCTCTTACCTCTGAGGAGGTCATACTGTAGTGATTTCTGGACAAACAGGGAAACAGCAGAGAATCTAAGGCAGGTATTCCCACAACTCTGTCAGGATCCTACACTCTGCTATGAATGGGCATAGTGCAATCAGGAGCTCTGCTCTGTGCTTAAACTGGGACAATTCCGCGGCATCTCTGCTCAGGAGGAGAAAACACTGTTCCCCCTTTTAGCCCTAACTGGTGCAGGCTGTAGCCATTTTGAGCATATAGGCAAGGTGGGCAGAACTTTGTATCAGACCCTCTGACCATCTCCTGGATTCTATGGCAAATTCAGCCAGAACTGAGGACAGCCTGGAGCCAGTGTAGCCTGCAGGACAGTTAAACCAGAGATAATTGGATCTTGGAGTGAAAGAGTTGCCTGAAGGCAAACCCTTCCCTACTCATCCCAAGTACCAAGCAACCAGAATCTGGGACAACATTCCAGGATAATTGTCAGACTTTGCTGGTGATCAGCAGGGCTGCTACAAGTCCATACATCAGAGTTTGGATTTTTTTTTTTTTTAGTGTGTGTGTGTGGGTGTGTGTGTGTTTCTAGTAAGTGTTGCTGTGGACCTGTTTCTTCTTTCTACTTATTTCTTACCTTTCCCTTGAACACTGCTTTAATGTAAGATTAGCGCTTACTACACCACCTGAGGACAGGGCTGCTAAGCCCATTAGTAGTTCACTTCTCTGTTACACACATCTTTCCTATTCACTGGTGATAGCCAAACCCTGTTTTTCTAATGCTTACCTCTGCCCCAACACCATTCCCCCAGTTTCTCCCTCTGTCTCTCTCTTCTTTTTTAAAAATTTGTTTTTTTTAATTTTTATTTTTTATTTTTGGTAATCAGAATATTCTTACAGTTAATCTATATTTGCTTTGCTCTGGCTCCATAATCACAAGACTGTCTACCTTCTTACCTCAGTTCTTTACTCTCTGAAGTTTGTAAACTTAATGTAAATTTGCCCTATCTGGAATTATTGCTAATTCCATTGTTCCTTCCATTGGTGATAACAGTGCATCAACTACAAAAGGAACAGATTACCCAGTTCAACACTGTTTATTGTATGTTTTAACTGATCATATGGTCTATTCATCCTTACTGAGAGCCTTAATGGAAATCCTATGTGAATGCCAAATTTGATAATACTTGGTTGATTTTAAATTTTAATTTATAGTCTGATGGTTAATAGTGTTGCATCCAAAAATAGTTCCTGTTCCTACCATTCCACTGATAGTTAACATAGTAATAGTTTCAGAAGGAACAAAGTAACTAGGTCAATGCTGCTTACTATACCCACTAGCTACTGATATTGACTCTTTTGCCTTATCTTGCGAGGTATTAGAAATCTCAAAGGCCAATAATTAACCATAGATTAGGGAGCCTGCTGTTAATCTCAACTTCCCAAATTGCATCCAATCCAAGAGAAAAACCCCACAACTCATCAGTAGTCCCAAAGTAAAATAACCAAAGAGGGCTCACAGGCCTCACTCCTCGGTCCTAAAAATGAAGAAAAAGAGAAGCAATTCTCCTCTTTAAACCCACAACTCCCAGCCAATGAGTCCATGAATAGGGTCGTGGATGAAAACCTGAAAAAAGCAATAATCTGATTGTTAATACAATCAAAGAATTAAAGGACCTAAGGAAGGAAATCAAAGAGCAAGTATAGGAGCTGAGGGACCACTTTGATAAAGAGCTAGACATTCTGAAAAGAGACATGGCAGAGCTCTTAGAATTGAAAAAACAGTTAACTGAATTAAAAGCTCAATGGAAGATGTTAATATCAGAGTAAACTCAGTAGAAAATAGAACTTCAGCTCTCAAAGAACGAACATCAGATAATGAAGACAGGCTGAGTAATCTTGAATACAAGAAGGATAGAAAAGAAAAAAACTTGAGCATGATCAGAACTTCCAAGAAGTATGAAACAAGATCAGAAGAAATAACCTGAGAATAGTTGGGATAGGGGAGAACATAGAACAACAAACTAACAGCATAAAGAACCTCCTCAATGAGATAATCAAAGAAAACTCCCCCATATAATAATTGATCCAGAAATTCAAATTCAAGATGCATATATGATGCCACATAGACCTAACCAAATGATAACCTCACAAAGACACATCATATGCAAAATGAATAACAGAGAAATCAAGGAAAGAATTTTAAAAGCAGTAAGAGAAAAACACCAAATCACATTCAGAAGCAGACCAATAAGGATTACTGTGGATTTTTTAACTCAAACAATAAAGGCCAGGAGAGCATGGAATGATATTTTTCAAATATTGAAAGAAAATAATTTTCAGCCAAAGAAACTATACCCTGCAAAACTCAGCTATAAATATGATGGGAAAATAAAATACTTCCACGATAAGAACAAACTAGCAACATACATGAACAAAAAAACAGCTCTACAGTAAATACTCAAAGACAAACTTCAAACAGAGGAACAAGTCAACCACTCCCAAAGCCCATAAGCAGAGGAAAGTTAATAAAAGCATAACTCACTAAAAAATATCCAAGATGGAGCAAAATACAATGTCAAGGATCCAGAATCACATATGTATTCTAATACTGAATGTGAATGGACTCAATGCCCCAATCAAAAGACACAGATTAGCAGACTGGATCAAAAAACAAAATCCAACAATATGCTGCTTACAGGAGACACACCTCACAGCCAAAAGTAGACACAGATTGAAAGTAAAAGATTGGCAAAAAACTTACCAGGCATATGGCCTAAGAAAGCAAGCCAGTGTTATAATCCTTATATCTGACAAAGTTAATTTTGACCCAAAATTAGTCAGAAGGGATAAAGAAGGTCACTACATCATAGTAAAAGGAACACTGCTCAAGAAATACAACAATAATTAACAATTATGTCCCCAATTACAACCCTTCCAAATATGTGGAAAAGGTACTCAAGGACATTAAACCACTTATCAACTTCAACACAGTAATACTAGGGGACTTTAATACACCACTATCAATAATAGATAGATCATCAAAGCAAAGAATCAATAAAAATATCTCTAACCTAAACAATTCTATCAATCAATTGGACTTAACAAACATTTACAGAATATTCCATCCCAAATCAGCTGTGTTAAACCTTCTTCTCAGCAGCACATGGATCCTTCTCCAAAACAGACCATATCCTAGTACACAAAGGTAATCTTAGCAAATACAAAAAAGTTGATATAATCCTATGTATCCTGTCAGACCACAATGGTATGATCTTAGCAATTAGCAGCAGAATAACAAGAGAAAGTACATAATTACATGGAAATTGAATAATATCCTTTTAAATGAAAAATGAATCAAAGGTGAAATGAGAACAAAAATCAACAAATTCTTGTAAATGAATGAGGATGATGATACAACATATTGAAATCTATGGGACAGTATGAAAGCATTCTTCAGAGGTAAATTTATAGCACTAAGTGTCTTCATAAAAAATCAGGAGAGAGACCAAATAAATGAGCTTATGCTCCAACTCAAATCTCTACAAAAAGAGGAATAATCCAATCCCAAATCCAACAGAAGGCAGGAAATTACCAAGATCAGAGCTGAAATCAATGAAATCGGGAACAATAACAACAACAAAAACAATACAAAGAATCAACAAAAGAAAGAGTTGGTTCTTTGAAAAATTAAATAAAATTGACAGGCCCCTAGCCAACCTCACCAAAATGAAGAATGAAGTGAAGCAAATCAACAAATGAAAGATGAAAATGGAGACACCACCAGTGACTCAACTGATATCCAGAGGATTATCAGAATTTATTTTGAAAAATTATACTCTTCCAAGTTCAATAATCTGGAAGACATGGACAAATATCTAGCCACATATGACATTCCCAAATTAATACAGGAAGACATTGAAAATCTAAACAAACTAATTTCAGCTAGCAAATTGAAACAGCAACCAAAGGTCTTCCAAAAAAGAAAAGCCCAGGACCTGATGGATTCTCAGCAGTGCTCTATCAGACCTTTAGAGAAGATTTAACACTTCTCTTTGGTAAGCTATTCCATGAAATTGAAAGGGAACAAAACCTCCCAAATATGTTTTATGAGACAAATATAACCCTGATACCAAAACCCAGCAAAGACACATCAAAAAAAGAAAACTATAGACCAATTTCTCTGATGAACATAGAAACAAAAATCCTTAATAAAATTCTAGCAAACCACATCCAAAAACACTTCAAAAAGATAATACATCATGATCAAGTGGGCTTCATTCCAGGGATGCAAGTCTGTTTCAACATATGCAAATCAATAAATGTGATTCACCACTTAAACAGATTTAAAGGCAGAAACTATATGATCATTTTAATGGATGTAGGAAGTGCTTTGATAAAATTCAACACCCATTTATGCTCAAAACTCTAGAGAAGATAGGGATCAAAGGAAGATACTTTAATTTTGTAAGAGCCATTTATGATAAACCCATAGCCAACATTATACTTAATGGAGAAAGACTGAAACCATTGCAACTAAATTTGGGTATAGGACAAGGCTGTCCATTTTCACCACTCCTATTCAATATAATGCTCAAACTCCTAGCCAGAGCTATCAGACAAGAGAAGGAAAATTAAAGAATTTGAATAGGATCAGAGAAAGTCAAGCTATCTATTTTTTTTTTTTAAAGAGAGAGGGACAGTGAGAGAGACAGAGAAAGAGAGGAACAACTTTATTGAGTTTTTCACATGGCCTTAGTTGCTCCAACACTCAGTTGTGTACGTGGTGCTGGGGTTTGAACCCGGGTCCTTGTGCTTGCCAGGCAAGCGCCGGAACCGCTGAGCCACCGCTCCAGCCCCAAGCTATCTATTTTTGCTGTTGACATGATCCTATACCTAGTATACAAAAAAGTTCTATCAGAAGACTTCTAGAGCTTATAAATGAATTTAGCAAAGTGGCTGGTTAAAGGATCAGCACTCATAAGTCAATAGCTTTGCTATACTCCAGCAGCAATTCTGCCAAAGAAGAAATCAGGAAATACATCCCATTCACAATAACCTCAAAAAGAATAAAATACTTGGGCATCAATCTAACAAAGGATATAAAAGACCTCTATAATGAAAACTATTGAACATTAAAAAAGAAATTGAAGAAGACCTGAGTAGATGGAAAAATATTCCATGCTCTTGGTTAGGCAGAATCAACATAATTAAAATGGCCATTCTGCTGAAAGCCCTGTACAGATTCAATGCAATGCCCATCAAGATACCAATGACATTCTTCATGGATATAGAAAAAGCAATTCTCAAATTCATTTGGAATAACAGGAAACCCAGAATAGCCAAAACATTACTAAGCAAGAAAAATGAAACTGGAGGTGTCACAATACCTGACCTGAAATTATACTGTAGGGATATAGTAAGAAAAACAGTGTGGTATTGGTATCAAAACAGACATGAAGACCAATGGAACAGAATAGAAGATACTGAGACAAACCCACAAATCTTTAACCTTCTGATATTTGACAAAGGGGGCAAAACTATAGCATGGAGGAAAGACAGCCTGTTCAACAAATGGTGCTCGATGAATGGACAGCCATATACAGAAAAGTGAGACTAGATCCTTATCTCTCACCCTGCACAAAAATGAAATAAAAATGGATCAAAGAATTAGGGATTAAATCCGCAACTATACAGTTGCTAGTTGAAAAAATAGGATCAATATTCCACCACATCAGTGCAGGCACTTCCTTCCCTAACAAAACTCCCATAGTGCGAGAATTAAAGTGAAGAATCAATGATTGGGATGCCATTAAACTGAAAAGCTTCTGCACAGCTAAGGAATTAGTCAAGAGTGTCAAGAGAGAACCTATAGAATGGGAGAAAATCATTGCCTACTATGCCTCCAACAGGGGACCAATATCCAGATTATACAAAGAACTCAAAAAATTGAACACCATAACACTATCTGTTCAATAAATGGGCTAGGGAACTAAAAATAAACTTCTCAACAGAAGTCCAGAAAGCAAATTAATGTATGAGAAAATGTTCTACATCACCAGCAATCAGAGAGATGCAAATCAAAACTGAGATTCCACCTCACTCCAGTCAGAGTGGCAAAATGAAGAATATGAACAATAACAGATACTGGAGGGGTTATGAGGAGAAAGGAACACTAACACACTGCTAATGGGACTGCAAGCTTGTACAGCCACTCTTGAAAGCAGTATGGAGACTCCTCAAAAAACTAGGGTTGGAATCACCTTAGGACCCAGCTATCCCATACTGGGTATTTTCCCAAAAGAACTAGAAACTGCATACTACAGAGATATACCTACATCAGTGTTTATAGCAGCTCATTTTACAATAGCTGAACTATGGAACCAACCCAGATGCCCAGCACTGGATGAGTATATATATATATATATATATATACACACACACTCACACATATATATACGCATACACATATATACATATACACACACATATATATACACACACATACATACACAATGGAGTAGTTCTACTCTACTATTAGAGAGAATGATATCATGGCATTTGCAGCCAAATGGATGGAAATGGAAAAATTTTGCTGAGCGAAATTTTCCAAACACAGAAAATTAAGGGCCGAATATTTTCTCTCATGTTGAAGCTAGAATAAAGCCTAAGATAGGATGAAAATTAGCTAAATTTATGTAATAAATTCACCAGAGTTGAAATTTCACATAAGCTGGGGGACCCACAGCTATGAAGGTGGGGGGAGAAAGGAGGGAGGCAGAAAGGGGAGGGAGGAATAGATAAAGGGGAGTTATCGATACAACTGGAACACTCAACTCCCATGAGAAGCCTAACTATACACAAGCAGGCAGAGAAACTCTGAAATTTCAAAAATTAACATACATGTGTATGCTTATTTCCAATTATAGCTCATTTCCCATTTACAGAGAAGACATGAGATTGGGGAATGGATGAAGCGAGAGAGATCCTGGATTAGAATTGGCCTTAATTTACTATGTCAATATCCACATGTATGCATGAATATGTCACAATAATTCCCTCCAACATGTAAGACTATGTTGAACAAATAAATAAAAATGTCTATTATTTAAAAGTTTGGTAGAGGGGCTGGAGCAGTGGTGGCTCAGGGGTTATAGCACTTGCCTGGTAAGTGCAAGTACACAAGTAAAAAGCCACATGAAAAACTAAATAAAATTGATTCTCTCTTTATCTCTCTCTCTCTCTCTCTCTCTCTCACCATCCCTCTCTCTTTTAAAAAAAATAGTTTGGTAGAATTTACTGGTGAAACCACCTGGGTCAGGTTGCTTTTGTTGTTTGCTTTTGAAAGTTTTTTAAACTGATTTTTCTTGCATTGATATTCATCTACTCAGATTATCTTTCCAGATTTTCTTCATTTCTGATTAAATGGAAGGTCTTGTGCATGCTAAGCACATGCTCTACCACTGAAGTACAACCCCAACCCTTGTTCAGATTTTCTGTTTCTTACTGTATTGGTTTTGGTATGTGTCTTTTTAGGAATTGCTCCATTTCATCCAGGTTATCTAACGTGTTGATACATAGTTATTTATGATATTTTCAGAGTTCTTTTTTATTTCTGTAAAGTCAGCAGTAATGTCCCTCTTTGATTCCTAATTTTAATAATTTGGATCTTTTCTCTTTTGTTCATGGTCAGGTTTGCCAAAGATTTATTGATTTCATTCGTATTTTTAAGAACTAAAAGTTGATTTTTATTTTTCTGCTGTTATTATTTCTACTTCATTTGTTTCCACTCTGACAGTATTTCCTTCCTTCTGCTTACTGTGTTTAGTTTGCTATTTTTTTCTTCTCCTAAGGTGGAAGATTAGGTTATTGAGTTGAAATGTTTTTTCATCTTAATATAGACAGGTACAGTCATTAAAACTAAAAAAGAAAAGTTGTGAAGTGGTATCTTCCATGTTATCTCAAATGGACTGAGCCTCCTCCACCATAATTCCTTAGCACTGTCAAGTTCAAAACATAAAGGACAAACAGAGTAATGAACATTTAAGATTTTCTCATCTTTGGGGCTGGAGTGGTGCTTGCTTGGCATGTGCAAGGACATGTGTTTGGACCACAGCACTACATACGCAACTAAGTGTCAGAGCAACAAAGGCCACATGAAAAGCTACATAAAAATTTATTCTCTCTCTTTCTGCATCTCTCTCTCACTGTCCCTCTTTCTTAAAATTTTTTTTCTCATTACTATATGTTATAGTTAATTTATTACATACATTATTCATTTATTATCCATTACACATTGTGCTGAGGTCTTTCTGTGGTCTGGGCTGGTTTCCTAGCAGATGAAGGCCTTATGTTAAAGAAGCTTGGTTCCTGAACTCATCTGGAAGTGCATTGTCTCAATCAGTTAAGTTCAATTGCTAATAGGGAGGTGAAGGAAATTTTCTTTTTCTAAAGACAAGTTCTTCCTCCCTCCTGGAAATGAAATACAAATTTCTGTTTTAGTCAGCTTTTTTGTTACTGTGACCAAAAGACCTAACAAGAAAAATCTTAGAGGAGGAAAAGTTTATTTGGTGCTCACAGTTTCAGAGGCCTCAGTCCACAGACAGCTATTTTCGTTGCTGTGGGACTGAGGTGAGGCAGAACATCATGGCAGAAGAGTGTGGAGGAGGAAAGAAGCTCCGGACATAGCACCAGTAAGCAGTGTTCTGCTCACCAGGGACCAATATAAACCCCCAAAGCATGCCCCAGTGACCCATCTCCTCTAGCCATACCCTACCTGCCTATAATCACCACCCAGTTAATCCATTCAAGGAAACAATGTACTGACTAGGTTAATCTCTAAACTTTCTTGTATCATGTTAAACATGAGCTTTTGGGGGAAACCTCACATCTAAACCATGACCTAGAAGAATGAGCATTTTCATTTGTAGGACTGTACATTATGATTTCCAGATTAACTACAAATTGAGTAGCAACAACTATTTTATTGGTCTTAGTAACTTCTCATAAAAACTGAGGCAGTTTTCCTCTTCCTTAACATTTCTGCCTCACTAATGATGCCCACTGTTTATTACTATTCTTGGTGCTGTATGCATCAGAAGAGAAATAATCAGTCTCCTATAAATTAATTATAGTTCTTTTTTAAAAAGTTTCATTAAGGAGTTGAGTTATGGTACCATCATAAATGTGTATAAAGTAACAATAAGATATGCATTTGCTCCTAAACCAGAATTACCCCCACATCGCCCACACACTGTCTCTTGTTAATTATAGTTGTCAGTTAATTTATCTTAATGGATATTTGCAGAGAAAGCCATGTAGTAGTACTTAAACAGTTAGCCTGGGTTGGTAGGGAATGCCCAGGCTCAAGATTTGGGTTTTATAGCACTTCTCTACACAGTTCTTCCTGCTACATAGCCCACCCATATCCCACCTGGCAGAAGATCTTTATCTCAATGTTATTTCCCACTTCTCTCTCTATTTTATCAATGGGAAAATGGTGGAAGGCTGGAAGGCTGAAATAGATAGGCACTGGGAGTGTTGCGTCGGGAATACATCCAAATTTGGTGTTAATGAGCCGTGGAACGTAGCTCACATAATTACATGAGTTGAGTAGTACAAACTGTCAGAGCATTCTCAGAAAGGCTGCTATCCCCAATCCTCTTGTGTTAACTCTCTATTGACTATCTCCAAATATCTACTTATTTGCCCTTCTTTCCCCTGCATTTTCAACTCCTCCCTGGTAAGAGGATCAATAATAGTTGGTACGATCTGTGTCACTCAACTTTTCTCCCTCCAGCCTACTGCTTACCTCTACTGAATATGCTTAAGGAAGTGGTGATAGACTATCACTGTTATGGTTTAGATATAAAGCGTTCCCCAAAAGCTTATGTGTGTGTGCTAGAAATAAAATTTTTAAAAATTCCAAGGTGCCGTAAGAAAAGCAAACATGTGCCTGGAAGTGGGTGAGCATGGCTGACTTTGCTCACAAAGGGGATCACCTGGGTGGGTAGCTCGCCTGCTTATGTCTCTAACCTGAAGCAATCCTTTCCTGCACTCTGATTGGAGGAGCTCAGGGGTACAGTCTGCATGATTAGCCAATGTGAAATTGGGGTGGGTACAGAATAGAGCTACATGTGTAATGGGATGTGCTAGGGAGTTTAAAAATGGCTTATCTCTGACCACATGATTTCCTGACCTCAGATGACTTGCTTACACGCGTGAAACTTAAGACTGAATACTATATTCTGAAAATGGACCCGCAGAGGTCCTATTTCTCACATGTGGGACAGTGCAAGAAAGTTTAGAGGTGAAATGATCCGGCTATGAGGCTGGCAACTGTAGGCAGGTAGGGTGTGGTGGGAGGTTTTTGGGGGTGTGCCTTCCGAGTACATATTTTGTTGTTGGGGAGCTGCTTGCTCTCTCTGCTTCCTGGTGTAATGTCCTGAGCCGCTTTCCTCTACCACACTCTTCTGCCATGATGTGCTGCCTCACTTGAGCCCAGAACAATGGAGCTGGCTATCTGTGGACCAAGACCTCCAAAACCGAGCCCCCAATAAACTTTTCCTTCTCTAGTTGTTCTTGTCAGGTCTTTTGGTCACAGTAATGAAAAATCTGACTAAAACAATCAGTTCTTAGAACAAGGTTGGAAAGGGTAGAAGTCACATGCACCAAAATTCACTTATAATATTAGTAATATTTATATCAGCATCTCTCTCTCTCTCTCTTTTTAAGAAAGAGAGGGATACTGAGAGGGAGAGAATCAATTTTATTCAATTTTTCATATGGTTTTCATTGCTCTGACACTTTATTGTGTACATGGTGCTGTAGTTCAAACCTGTGTCTTCGTACATACCAGGCAAGTGCCCTAATCGCTGAGCCACCACTCCAGCCCACAGCATCTCTTAGTATAGAAAAGACTACATGCAAAATCCACACTAAGAGGCATGTGATTATTCTAGTATAGTTCTCAATCAGGCATTTAAAGCTATTGTCTGTGTATTAATATAAAATATACAATTTTTCTTTCTGATCATTTTAGCTGAAAAATACCTTCTAGGATTATATCATCATCCTAAGAAGAGAGATGAGGGGGGAAGAGTAAGTTTTCAAAAGTGAAAATAAAATGCCTTTTGGGAAAAGGGACTTCTCCATTTGGAGGTGGGTTATATAGTCAATGTTTTGATGTTGCTCTTTTTCTTACTGAAAAGAGAATGAAAAATGGAAAAATATATGAAATTGAAAATTTTACTTGGGAAATCCCCATCAAAAATTGTATAATAAAGAAACAGTATTTTAAAAAGGTATTCTTTTATTAGCTATTAAATATGACTGAATTGGGAAAATTTTAAAAGATCCAGTGGGTCTTACAAAGAAAAGACTAGTGCCAGGCACAGTGGTGCACACCTGTAATCCTAGTGGCTCAGGAGGCTGTGGCAGGAGGATCAGAAGTTCAAAGCCAATCTTAGCAATTTAGCAAGGCTCTAAGAAACTTAGTGAGACCCTGTCGCAAAACAAAACTTTAAAAAAAAAGAGGAGGACTGGGGGTGTGACTCAGTGGTTAAATGACCCTGGGTTCACTCCCTGATTAAAAAAAAAAAAGAAAGAAAGAAAAGAAAAGAAAAGAAAAAAAGACTAGTAACAGTAACTGAAAGGAGATTATAGAGATTTAAGATTAGCAAATTATACTGTATTAGGTTTAGCCCTAATTTAAAAACTGGGATTTACAGATGAATATAGAAGCTTCTTGGAGAATACATACTGAAATAATGACTCTTTGCCCATTGAAATTGCTGGTAATTTTTTCCTTTCTATGTTATCTATGTTCTAACATTTTTAAATATGAAAATTATATAACTTGGTTAAAAAGCATGAAAATTCTATTATAAAATATCTTTTAAAAGTTATAATTGCACTTAACGCTTTAATGAATATCTTTAGTATTGAAAATATGTAGGAAAATTATTATATTAGTTTTGAAGAAAAAATATGCTGGAAACAATGAAAAGGCACATTTAACATGAAAGTTCTACTTTTATACTAACAAAAAGATCTTGAATAAATAGAATAAGCTTACACTTTTTAATTTTTTTTTTTTAAATCATGAAAAAGGAGAGTGTCAGACAATCTCTGGTGTTCTTTCCAGCTCTTCTGAATCCTAAGAAAGGCACCATGAACATGGCAGACGACTGCCACCTGGAGGTAGCTATCTAAAGTGAGGAGGCTGTGTTTAAGGGATGAAGGCACCATCATTCATTTATTCTTGTTTATATTGCCTACCATCTATGTGCTAGGCAAATACCAGCATCATCATTCATTCAATTTAGTGTTTTTCTGGATGATGTAAATGAAACACAGCCTAGTTGTGTGACCTTGAGGACTTTAACTTCTTCTTAATCTGACTTTCCATCTGAAAACTAAAGACAATGATATTCACCTTACATTATTAGAAAATCTAGAAATGGTGGATATAAAATATCTTAGCGCATGGCAAAGAATTATTTAGTGACCAAATGGTAGTAATTATCCTTAGGAATATTACCATTTAGTAGGTGTGTAAGACATATAGACACCTGTGTAGCATGCAATATGCTATGAAAATTCATAGAAGATGCATAGTGCATTCAGAAAAGAGCAGAACCAAAGTTCAAATCACCTGGATCATAAAGAACTTGTAGGGAATCTCGATAAGCATTCCCAGGATCCAAGCTACCAGGGAAGCAATGGTCACTTGCGAAAGGGTTTTGGACAAAGAACATGACCAGAGCTGAACTGCAGAAATATTGATACTAATCTAACATCTAACAACAAGCTAAAGAGGCCGCCACCAACACAGGAAAGGAGCAGAGGATGGCAGAAGAAAGGTGGATGGAATACACTGAGCCAAAACCAAAGCTTGGACCAACCTGTCTAGAATGAAGACAGGGTTAGATGGCAAAGGAACCTCCCACGGGAAAGGGAAGCCAACGTCGGCGTTAGGATTCCGACCAAACCACGGCAGTTGTAGGATGAGACCCTGGACTTCCTTATTCTGGACTAATGCCCCTTCCCCACCCCACTGTCCACTGAGGTGTGAACACTGAACCAAATGCGCGGTTGACCTTCATTTCAAATACATAGAAAAGCAAAGCACAAATACATAGAAAAGTAACTTTTTTTAAATGGAGATTTTCTAATATACCAGGGCTAAGAGAGCAAATATGACCAAATATTCTTCCACAAGTTCAAGGCATTATACTTCAAGGAGAATAAAAATCCCAAGTATGCCTCATTTTGAAACCCCTGTGGGATTTATCATGTCTTAACTTGTATTTGACAAAAAAAGTATATTATTTGGCATCTTAGAGAAGCTGGCAATTTCAGAGGTGATGTTCTGACAAATAGTAGCACAGATCAGGACAAATGGCAGGAAGCTCTCAGAAAATACACCTTTGACAAGAGCAAAGGTAAATAATAGCATAATCTCCTGCAACTACATGTTTGAAATGGAAACATTTGGAATGGAGAGGATAGGAGAAATAATATTAGAAAAAGACCAATGCTGTGTGAGGATCCTGTCAAATGGGGAGTGTAGGATAATTTTGTAATAGTGGAATAATATAGTTCAGAAAAAAAGAGGTGCCTGTTGACTGGGACTGTATTTGATTATCATAGAAGAGATGGAACACTTTTTCAGAGTCAAAAAAATCAATATACAGCCAAAGAGGAGAAGCTGTTTGATGATAAGGCAATAAAAACTTCAAAGGCTAAATTCAGAATGTTTCCTAAGTCATTTCAGCCTAAGCTGATCCCCGTGCCGGTCTCACGCGGTCCGCCAGCTCTTTCTCTGGAATATGTTACCCAGTCTCCTTGGAATCATTACCCCGGCTCCTTGGAATGGAAACTGTGTCAGTCTCGGGGGTGAGTGGGAAGGAAAATGGTGCTGGCAGAAAGAGGAAGTGTTTTTTCAATTTAGAGCCAGAAGTAAGTGCTGACATCGTCTCACATGTGTCTGGGGACAATGGCACACGCCAATGGTAACACGTCTACTTTTCCGAGTCCCTTGCTCAGAGGCATCTAGCAGAAGGCTGCAGAAGCCTCTTTTCCCTCCCACCCCGAAGTCCCCCAATTTCTTTCTTCCCTCTTGGGAGTGCAAAGAGGGGATGACACACTTAATTTCCACCTTGGTATTGTTAATTATTCAGAGTGAGTTCTCTTATTATTTCTTTACAAGTATTTTGAAACAACCACCAACAAAATCATTTTCCTTACAAAACTCCACTCCCTGATTTTATAAGCACATCTTTTGGGGAGTTTGAACATTAACCTCAGCTGACTTCAGATCTGCACTAAGTAAAGGCTGTGTTTTCTAGGTCAAAGTAGACAAAGTTAAGTTAAAGGAGCGTGGCCAGTTGATGCTGAGGACGGTAGGAGAGAGGCAGGTTAATCACGTGGGCTGCACTCTGCGCCTCCCTGTTTCTGGGAGTTCTGATTCCAGCTTCCAAGTCCCCTCTGAGGAGTCAGGGCTGTGAAAGTTGCTTAGCCCATAGGCTAATATAGTTAGGTATAAGAGAGAGGGGGAGAGAATTGGTTTATTTTTAAATATAGTTTTATTCAAGTACAGCACTGTATCTGCATTGCACATCTTTTGTTTAGAAGACAAAATAATCATCTTTGCCACATTTTACTTGTGTTCACTCCCCAAAATTTATTTGTAGGCACAGATTATAATCTTTTAAACTTTGTTTGGATAAAATTATCTGTGCCCACTTTTTATTTTTTGGTATCAGGGATTGAAACCAGTGGCACTTAACCACTGAGTCACATCCCCAGCCCTTTTTTACTTTTTGTTGAGACAGGGTCTTGCTAAAATTAGCTAGGTCCTCCTTAAGTTGATGAGGCTGGCTTTGAATTTTCGATCCTCCTGCCTCAGCCTCCTGAGCTGCTGGGATATAGGCATGTACAGTCACTCCACAGGCCTGTGCTCACTTTCTAAAGTATCGGTTGTTAGTACTTGAATTAGCATACAAATAGTAGGAGGAAAATAGACAACTCCCTGCCCCCACTACTAGAGATTGAACCCAGGGTTTTTTTTTTTGTTGTTGTTGGTTTTGTTTTGTTTTATTTTTACCACTGAGCTACTTCCCCAGTTCTTTTATATTTTTAATTTTGAGATGTCTCACTAAATGGCTGAGGGTCTCCCCAAGTTGCTGAGGCAGGCCTTGAACTTGTGATCTTCCTGACTCAACCTCCTAAGTCCCTGGGATTAGGGGCACATATCCATCAGACAGCTAACATTTTTTTTTATTCATTCATTCAACATAGTCTTACATGATGGAGGGAGTCGATATTGACAGAGCAAGCCAAGGTTGATGCCAGTTCATGATCTCCCCTGTTTGAGTTCTCCCTGTTCCCATGTTTCCCCTACTTTATCCCCATGTTAGTTGGGCTTCTCATGGATATCGAGGGTTCGCAACTGGATTGGTATACCTCCCACTCCCTCCCTCCAGCTGCCTTGATATCTCCCATTCCCTCCCTCCCCTCTTTGCCCCCCTCCCTTCACCCCCCAGCGTCATAGCTGTGGTTCCCCCAGCCTGTGTAAAAATTTACCCATGTTGAGGTTATTATTAGCTTAGCCAACTTTCAGTCTGTTTCCGATTGTGTTCTAGCTTCCACATATGAGAGAAAATATTCGGACCTTGAGTCTCTGAGTTCAGGATATTTCTCTCAGCGTAATTTTTCCCATCTCCATTCATTTGCCTGCAAATGCTACGATATCATTCTCTCTGATAGCAGAGTAGAATTCCGTTGTATATATGTACCACATTTTTTGAATCCACTTGTCCAGTGAGGGGCATCTCGGTTGGTCCCATAGTTTAGCTATAGCAAATTGAGCTGCTGTAAACATTGATGTAGCTGTATCTTTGTGATATGCCAATTCTAGCTCTTTTGGGAAGATACCCAAGAGTGGGATAGCTGGGTCAAAAGGTGGTTCCATCCCTAGTTTTTTGAGGAGTCTCCACATTGCTTTCCAGAGTGGCTGTACAAGCTTGCAGTCCCACTAACAGTGTGACAGTGTTCCTTTCTTCCCACATCCCCTCCAGCATCTGTCATTGTTCATATTCTTCATTTTTGCCACTCTGACAGGAGTGAGGTGGAATCTGAATGAAGTTTTGATTTGCATTTCTCTGATTGATAGTGATGCAGAACATTTTCTCATATATTTATGGGCTTTTTGGACCTCCTCCATTGAGAAATTTCTATTTAGTTCCCTAGCCCATTTATTTGTTCGATTATTTGTGTTTTTGCTGTTCAGTTTTTTGAGTTCTTTGTATATTCTGGATATTAGCCCTCTGTGGGAGGTGTAGCAGGCTAAGATTTTCTCCCATTCTGTAGGTTCAGAGAGCTAACATTTTTAAATGTTATATAAACCACATGTGATGCTAATTATATTACTTTTATCTGAAGGTAATATTTTGAAAAACCTCAGATAGAATTCCTGTTACGGTGAAAACTTGTTTCTTTATTTTTATGGACTCAGCAAGCAATTTTGATTGGCATCCAAACATTAGAGTTAGGTCCCAGCGCTAAAGGGCTTGGGCAGCCTGCGAAGGAGGAGAGACAGGGAGATGTAAGAGGCTCGTTGGTGTGAGAAAGGGGTCCCAAAATCTGGTAGGAGGCTGATGGAAAAGGGACCAGGGAGAAATTTCCAGCACCAGGATTCTCTAAGGAACGGTTTTCTTTTAAATCTTTGCTATGAAAATTCCAAGCATATACAAAAGTAGAATGAGTAGGATAATGAACCCCATGTACCTATGCTTCTGCTTCAACAATTATCATCTTATAGCTATTTTGTTTCTTCTGGATCTCCACCTACTTTCCATGCCAACCCCCAGTGAATTATTCTGAAGCAAATCCCTGCCATGGTACTACTTCATGGGTTACCTGGCATCTGTTGCTGAGCCATCTGTGCCCTGGTTCCCCCTGTTTCCTGCACTTTTGTCCACTACTGTACTTTTGTGTCAATGGTACTTTGGAGGGGTACTGAAAGAAAAAAGTTTCCATTTAAGTCAAAGTGGATGAAGAAAAAACAATGGAATGAAATTCAATACAAAGCTGAGGTTGAGTGAGCAGAGCTTCCTAGAATCCTTGAAATGAGAGAAGGGGAGGGAAAAGAGGGGATGCTAGTTTTTCTACAGGAAGTTGGGTGAAAGTTTTACTTAGGTGTGTGAGTGTGTGTGTGTGTGTGTGTGTGAGAGAGAGAGAGAGAGAGAGAGAGAGAGAAAGGGAGTTATTAAAGAGAGTGACTCTAGAAGACCAGAAGGCTAGGGACAGCCAGACAGCTGGCACTTGGGTTGCAGTTGCATATTCCAAGTTTCCTTTTCTTGCAAGGAAAGAAAATACTAAATTTAAACACACTTTCAATTTCTCAGTCAATAATTTCCCTTTCTGTCTCTTTCACAAATGCAGTCTCTAGACATCAATGTGAGGGATTTATTCTCTAGGATGTCTTTCAGAAACATGAAATGATTAAAGGAGAGCAGGTGTTAAACAACTCTGATCCCAGTTAAGTTTTCAACTCATTTGTGTGTAGCTCTGTTATTTAACACCTTGTGGTGAGCCCAGCAAAAATTATCAAAACAGAACTGCATGCGTTCTTGCTTAACTCTCCCATTGCATTCTGGGGTAGGGGGAGCAAATAGGTAACAATAATTGAACTATACATAGATTTGTCAAAGTTGTAATGTTCTTGAAGTTTAGACTGAAGAATTTGTGATTTAAAAGTGCATCTTGTCTTAAGACACATACATCTACATGGTTGATAATTGCCCCAAAAGGTCCAGTGTTGAATAGACTGTGACCTTTGTTGCATGCACATGGTGTGTGTGTGTGAGAGAGAGAGAGAGAGAGAGAGAGAGAGAGCTGTTATTTGCAGGATGGTTTGTCTTGAGAATTATTATTCATATTCTAATGGAAAGAAAGAATTCTTTTCTTGTAGAAAACAGAATGACAATTTTCCTATCTTCACTAGTTTTCTATCAGATGTTTTTCCATCTTAGTCAAAGACATAGGCTTGAAGTGAGAAATAAAAATTATAAGTGATATTAAGATAATATATGAAAATATTGCTACTCAGAGGGCTCTGAAAATAATATTCAGATATCCACTAGATGTCACTTGATGTCTGCTTTTTTCTAAAGACAATGATTTGAGAAAAAAAAAAAAGGTTTATCTGTAATTATAAATCAACAACTCCCATTGGGTCCAAACTGGCAGAAAACAAGATGCAGCAATATTTGAGTGAAAGCAGGCAAAAATCATTAGATGAGAACAATGATTATGACTTTAAATAAGATTTGGGTGGCTGCAGGGTTTGCATAATCCCTCCTGGCATCTGTAAGGACGAAGAGAAGCCAGCAGCTTTGCCCTCCTGCTGTGTTTAAACAAAAATGGAAAATTGTAATGAACAGCTCGATTTTTCCTATCTTCCATTTTCTCTTTTCTTCCTCCTTACTCATTTTTAGCAGAATGTGACTTCAAATATTTGCCCTTTAATGAAGTCATTTGCAACATTTTACGATCACTTCTTCTTCGTTCAAATTAATACCTACACATTAACACTGTTTTAATCCTCATTATCTCAGTGAAATGCATGTGAAATTTTGTGAGGGTTCTCTAGGGTTATCCATTTCCTGTATTTGCTAAAAATCTAATAATCGGTTCCAGTAGAGACCGCGTATCCTGGGGTTTTGTTTTGTGTAACAGCTATTTGTTTATTTTTTTAACTGTCATTGTATTTTGGCTTCACGATGGTTGAATAAGTCCCAGTATTAAGTAAACTCCTCTGACCCTGCCTATTTCCTGTCTTGTCAAACCTTTCCTTGTAAGAATAACAGTGTTCTTTTATTTGGTAGTGTGCAGTATGATGTTTTTGGCATGCCCAACATTTTTGACTTGCAAAAATCTGTGACCTCAAGTGTGAGAGAAGTGAATGCTTTCTTCAGTACCTCATAGGGTTCCAATCTTAAAAAGTGTCCTATTGCACATGTGTTAGAGTTGTGAAAGAATTGTCAGCCTGTTTATTCCCCACACATCACAAATAATAAATAGAAATAGTTTTTTTACCAAGTTACTAAAATTATTAAGCCAATGAACAAATGTGCTACTGAACTTAAATAATTCCTCAAACTGGCCTAGTTATATTAAAAAATGTGATGCTTTTATTTGCTGTTTCCTATCTAAGTAATTCATATGTTAAATTTTTTTTTTTTTTTAGTAGTGGGGATTGAACTCATCTCTACCATTGAGCTACATCCCCAGCCCTTTTTAGCTTTTACTTTGAGACAAGGTCTCACTAAGTTGCCCAGGTTGGCCTCTACATTGCCATTCTCCTGCCTCAGCCTCCCCAGTTCTGGGGTTATAGGTATGCACCAAAGCAACTGGCTCGTAGAAACACGTCTTCAAACTAACACACATTTTGTGGCAGAGGTGGTATTGCTATTCCAAGTTAAAGGACAAAAGACATCTCTTAGTTGCCTGATCTTTCCATATCCAGATCTCTATGTTTATTAAGTGGATTCTATCAAAGAAGAACTACCAAATCAAAGCCCCCCTGTCCCTGACACTTATTTTAAAGTGGCTATTTGATAGTGTTTTTCTCTATCTTTTGGCTTATCTTTTCTTTTTCAATAATATGAAAACCAGGACAGTTGAAACCATGGTGAACATCTCTTGCATTCAAAAATTGACAACTGCTGAATATTTTTCTTAAAATATTGAGAACTAATTGGGACTTGAAGAAAGTAGACAGGGTCCATTTGAAGGTCAGGGAATAAACTTTTATAATCACATAATAATCACATAGTAGCTATTTTGGTAATTTTCTGAAAATCTTAGCTGACAAAAATCTTCTATATGTTTGAAGCAGACAGAATTCGGTAAAAAAAAAGGCTATTATCTAGCTGATCTCTGTTTGTTTGTTTTTGTTGTTGTTGTTTGTTTTTTAAAATGTTTAACCTAGGGAACTGTTCAAAGGAAAAGCCTGTGGTAGGCACTTACAAGGAAAAAGTTGAGAACTGGAAAGATGCATTCCTCATTCTAATCTCGAATACTTTTCCTCTAAGGGTCTGACACAGAGCTGTAAGCTCAACTTACAATATTCTTAGATTTGTTGTTGAAACCTCCTTCTATTGCTCATTGTAATTAGTAGTTCTTTCCAGAATTGAATCTGAGGAGATTTAAATTGTATTACCAAATTTTATTTCATTTATACCATACACATATATTTTCCTACCATACCATAGCACTAACCACTGTTATGCCCTTAGGAAAAATATAAAGTACAGTAATACTAGATATTTATTTATTTCATTTCATTTCTTCACTTCTTAACTATAACATTATTACATAATAAAATGGCAAGAATTTTAAAAATTAAAACCCAGTATGTTTTAAAAGAAACAAGCATCAAGTAAAAAAGATGAAACCCACAAGTTATTGGCAGTCTTATCTTTATTGTAGAGCAGCTGTGAGTATGGACTTTGAACGTGGACTGTCTGGGTTCAAATCTTAGCTCCACCATTTACAAGTTGTAGATGTGTGCAAGTTAATTAACCTCTCTGAGCCTCAGGGTACTCTTCTGGTAAAATAACACTGTTTTTGTTACTGCTTTTGAGGACTAAATTAATTCTGTTTGCAAAACGTTAAGCACAGGTCCTAATCCCTAGTAAGTGCTTAATAGAATCTAATATTTTTATCATTAATGTTAGTTCAGACAATTGTGTTCTTACAATTTTTGGGTAATTGGCACTTTATGGAGTTTGTCATATTTTCTAATGGGAACTTTGAAAAGAATTCAGTGTTTGGGATCAAATTTTCTATGTCATGAAGTGCACCTGAAAATACATCTTGAATGTGGTTTGTGATCAGTTCTAACTGCACCAATATAAATGAAAGAATCAATGAACTTTCTTGTTATAAATTCTTTATATGTGTAGAATGTAGAAAAATTCTCCACTTTCAAAAAGTCTAAAAATCTAAAGGTTTATTGGTCTATTTAGTCTAAGGTAGCATTGCTATTTTGTGGGCATTGACCAATGACAAATGTAATCCATACTCACAGAATAGACTTTTTCATTACTAGCATATTTGAGATTGTTTAGCAATCTTGATGCCTGTCGGTTAAGAGGTGATATGATTAATATAAATACTCCTGTTAATACTAGAGCAAATAAAGTACTATGGGTTTACTCTGGCAGCAGTTTAGCCTAAACAAGGGTACTTAACAGACGTGCAGCTACAATATTTGCAGCAAGCATCAACCAAAGAAATGAGAACAGAATAAAAATGACCAAGGTCAGACATCTTAAAATGACCACTCATCTCTCTTGAACAGCATGCTTATCAGGGTGTGTTTTTTTACATTTGTTGAAATTAGGGAATCCTTCTATGTTTTTCTTACATAATTTCCAGAACTCTTTGATTTGAGTTTGCAAGACCAGCATTACAGATGTGACTTATTACCTCTCTGGGACTAGAGTTGCAATTCCAGGGGAAACTCTCTAGGTGCAATGGCACCCTTGAAAGAGGGTGCCTGTGTCCACACAGTGGGAGCTGCTGTGGAGTGATCAGAGGGGTGAAAGGCAATATAATATTCTACTCACATTATTTTGCATTTAAAGTGCTTTACACTTACCAGTATGTGTAATATCTACCACACTTCTTATACGTGAGTGTGCTATCCAAAATAGAGACAGATCTTAAACTTTGAATTTAGGCAGCTTTGTAAATCTTCAGTGGTTATTTATATATTCATCATACTTAGTGCCAGAAGCTTTTACTGATGTTATCTATTTTAATCCTCTGGCCACTATGTAATGTGGGCTTTATTATCCCTTTTAAAAAAATAGAGAGAGCTGAACCTAGGGATCCTGGAGAATCCAGTGCTACATCTCTGACCTTTGAACATATTCCTTCATTGTAACATAGTACTCAAATTACAACTAGATATGCCACAGTTTTCCCCCAGGCATGAATTGGTTTAGGGACTTTCTTAGGGCTTGCCTATTAATCTGAGTTTGGAAGAGGGCCTACCCATTGGTCAAAAAACCTAAAACATTTATTTTACCATACCATTATATTACTCTAATCTTTATTCTAGCAGGAGACACATGCTACTCTCTACATAAAATTTATCAAGAAAAAAACATGCTCATTTGTGCTTCCAAATACCTTCTTCTTTTTTTTTTTTAATTTTTATTTTGAGAAAGGGTCTTACTAATTTGCTCAGGACCTCACTAACTTACTGAGGCTGGCTTTGAACTTGCAGTCCTCCTGCCTTAGCCTCCTGAGCTGCTGGGATTACAGGCATGCACCACCATGCCCAGCTCCCAAATACCTTCTTGATTTTCTTTCCATCTTCAAAGGTCAACAACACTTTTAAAAAATGGCAGTTTTGCTTGGGTGAGAGAGGTAGTCAAACTCATGCATTAGACCCAGCAAAGGTGTAGCAACACATAATCTAGGGCAACCATAGATATGTAGGGGGCTGGTGGAGAAATGGGGGAATGAAGAGGGAAGGAGGATAGGGAGGGATCTGTTAGATCGATCTCAGGTGGCTGGGTGGGGCAGGGCATCAGGCATCCCATGTGTGGAGAAGAAACAACCAATCAGATACTGGTAGATAAAACCCAATGGCATCTCACAACCGCCTGATGATGGTGGGGTCACCAGCCAGTCCCCAAGGGACAAGGCCCCCAAACTTCCCCTGCCCACCAGAGACTATAAAGTTGCTGCCCAGCTGGGGCATGTGCTACTTCTCCTGCCCACCCTCACTCTGGCAGACTGGTGAACCTGGCCTGAGAGATGCCAATCCCTCTTTTTTTTTTTTTTTTAAAGCGAGAGAGACAGAGAAAGAGAGAAACAACTTTATTTAGTCTTTCACATGGCCTCAGTTGCTCCAACACTTAGTTGTGTATGTGGTGCTGGGGTTTGAACCCGGGTCCTTGTGCTTGCCAGGCAAGCGCCGAAACTGCCGAGCCACCGCTCCAGCCCTGAGAGATGCCAATCCCAATGAAAAGGTTTTGCTCAACCACTTTTAGGTCTGACACCCTTCTGACCATCCACGTCCTGATTTTTGCATATGGTGCCAAAACTTGGGAGGGTTTTTGGACTTTCCCCACTGGGTTGAGGTCCACCCTCTCCCACAGGTGAACCAGAAAGCTCCTGCACCACTTTGTTTCCCTTCATCTGGGCCAACAGAAGTACGGTAAGTTCCTTTGCATTTCCCTTGGCCTTCCAGTTACACTCTCCATCATGGGGGTCTGTCCGTAAGTCATTTGCACCACAGACCACCCCACACATTCCTCTTTCTGCTCCTGTTCATCCCCAAGTAATACTGAAAGGCCATGGGAAATGCTAATTCCTTCATGGGGTCTGTCTGTAAGTTGTGTGCACTACAGACCTCCTGCCCATTCTGTTCTGTGCCCCTGTAGGCTGAGGAGATGTCCCGCCTTGGCCCACTCGACTCTCTCAAGACTTACACTGTAAGCAGCTGGTCTTTTACTCCACACTTTGGGACTTTTGACTTTCAAATCCTCACTGATTTGGGCAATTACTGTCACTGGACAGGAAAATGGTCAGAGGCACCACATGTTCAGGCCTTTTGAGATCTGTGCTCTCGCCACCCCCTGCCCCCCTCTTACTTAGGAGAGATAAGATCTAATGCTGACTTCTACTGTTATTAAACAAAAGGGGCAACTATAAAATTGTAGCATAGTATTTCCACTTTAAGACTGGCAACACTGGCCTGCTGGATGTTTAATACTAAATCCAGGAGACCAAAGTTAAGATAGTTAAAGAGTTAAGGAAAATAGTCAATATTTTGGCCTTTGCCCTGTTTGGTCAGCCAAAACTCAGGGGAAAATGAAACTTCTCTACAGGCTTGGCAACTCTGGGTAATATGACCTCCCAATCAGGGGGATCAGGTGATCCTAGAGAATAGAAAGCCACCTAGTGTGCAGCTGCAAAGACAGGAAGGTCGTTGGGCAGGGAGATGTCCCTGATGCTTCCAAGCAAAGCCACATGTGGTCAGCAAGACCCTGATCTTTTCTGGCAGATGGCACAACTGGTAGAAGAGCCAAGAGGCTTTTCACAAGTTCCTCAAGAATGATCCTGGAAATCTCAGCTGAGTTGTAGCAATAGACAGGAACAAGATCAGTTTTGATCAAGTTGGTCCTAAACACCTGGCAGGAGAGTACAACCAAAGCTAAGTCCTACATGGACATTTAGCAACAAAGGCAACGGCTCCTTTTTCTTTTTTTAAAGACATTACTTTAGGTGCATGATTATTAGTTCTCTCAAAGGTAAATAAAACTGGAAGGTTACACGGCCAAAGAAATATCTCTACCAGACAGAAGTTAACGCTAAAGAGTAAACTGTTTTACAGAATCACATGGGACTACAGCCCAAGGATACATAAGCCATTTTAAAAGCTAGATGCCACCTTTAGAGGGAGTTCCCCTATTTCACAACTCTTCAAAGAACTTTCTTACTGTTACACTTTCTCTAACATCTATTGCCCAAGTTTTCTTACAGACCTGCCAAGCACTAAATCTCCTGACGTGGGAAAAAGGGTGACCATATATATTCCTAAAAGAGGAATGCTGCTACTGCATTGATGAAACTGGGCTGGTTGAGAAATACATCAAAACTCTCAGACGTCTGAATGAAACACTTAGGCAGCAAAAATGACCCTTGGCCAGGATGGCTAAACTCCACTCTTCTCACCTGGCTGACCCCCATCCTTACTCCCATATTAGTGATAAGACTCCTACTAATGACTGCTCCTTGTCTCCTCAAGTTTGCCCCAAACTGCATGAGCGAGATCGCTGGAGTAACATACAACCAAATGCTCTTCCACCCTTACAGCCACCTCCCTACCAAATCAACACCCAAACCTTCCCTATCCCACAATGCCCCATAAACAGCAGGAAGTAGCCAGATGGAAATCGACACCCTATACCACCAAAAAGGTCAGGAGGCTGGGTGGGGTAGGGCATCAGGCAACCTGTGCATGGGTGAAGGAACAATCAATCAGACACTGGCAGATAAAACCTAATGGTGTCTCACAATCTCCTGATGATCAATGGAGTCACCAACCAATGCCCAAGGGACAAGGCCCCCAAACTTCCCCTGCCCACCATAGACTATAAAGTCACTGCCCAGCTGGGGCCACGTGCCACTTCCTTTGCCCACTCTCACTCTGGCAGACTGGTGAACCTCACCCAAGAGCCTCCGATCCCAATGAAAAAGTTTTGCTCAGCTGCTTTTAGGTCTGACTCCTTTTTGAACATCTGCATATTATATGGGATTTTTATAGGATCTAGGGAGACAATCAACAATATAGCATACTCTTTACCCCCCTGAAAATCCAAATAATACTTATGCAATCATTTAATTCTGGAAAATTCACAATCTAAGCATTTATATTGCTTGTAGGGGCAAAATATAGAACAATCAAGAGGCTGGTGTGTGGGCGATGTGGGGGTAATTCTGGTTTAAGAACAAATGCGTTTCATATTGTTACTTTATATGTATTTATGATTGTTCAATAACTCAACTCCTTAATAAAAAAAATGAAAACAAAAAAAAAAAAGAGAGTTTGAGGTAGTAATGCACGGGGACTGCATGGCTGTTGAGACAGTCCATCTGCAGTCAGGAGGAAGTGTCGCCAGCACATTCTGAGTTTCCTTCCTTTTTAAAATTCCTCTGGGGACGCTGATGATCGTTTCCCACCCACCTCCTCTCTGCCTTTTCCAATCGTTCTTGCTTTCTAGTTAAACATCAGTTGGTTAAGAGGTTTGCTGATCTGATACTTCAGTACATTTCGTCTCCTGGCCAGTGGATCTTAGTCTGTCCAATCCAAGAAAATGCTGAGACCTTTGCTGGGAATTATCAGTGACACCCACTCTTTCCCAATGGACTTGAACAAGGAAGAATTATGGCAAAGAGTAGCAGACATCTTAAAACCAGCAGGGCTGCCGGACAGGTTGAAGGTGACACTGTGGCATGTGAAAGAGGAAGCCTAAGGTGGAAATTGGGTACTGGGTGACCAAGATGTAGCCTTGTCTGGTGTCTCTCAACCTCTGAGCACTTTAGATGAGTGAATAAATTCCCTCTGTTTTCTTTTCTTTCTTTCTTTACGAGAGGGACAGTGAGAATCAATTTTATTTAGTTTTTCATGTGCCTTTCGTTGCTCTGACATTTCGTTGTGTACATGGTGCTAGAGTTTGAACCCACGTCCTCGTGCATGCCAGGCAAGCACTGTAACCGCTGAGCCACCACTCCAGCCCTTTTTTCTAAGCCTAGTTGAATTGAGTTTTTTGGTTACTTACTACCCTTAGCATTTTAACTAACGCAGGGTCTATTTTTTTCCCTCACACTGGTTGCTCTAAGAGACCTCCTGAAGCTAGAGAAGATAAAGGAAAAGAAAAGAAAGGTGTGTGGGGTAGGGGCTGCAGGGATCTCACAAAAAGTAAAGGGAGACAAGAGAGGAAAGGGACTAGGAACAGGGAGGAGGGGAGGGAAAGGGGAAACACTTGCTAAAAATATTGACCAAATTACATTATTATATCATGTGCATGTAAGACTATGTAACAACAAATTCCACTATTATGTATAATTTTAATGCACCAATAAAAATATAGAAAAAAAATAAAGGGACCATGCTCCCTTCAACGGAACTTTGTGGGTTTTTTGTTTTGTTTTTTAAAGAGAGAGAAGGACAGAGAGAAAGAGAGAGAGAGAGGGAGAAAGAATCAATTTTATTTAGTTTTTTATATGGTTTTTGTTGATCTGACACTTCATAGTGTATGTGGTGCTGGGGTTTGAATCCTCATCCTCATGCATGCCAGGCAAGTGCTGGAACCACTGAGCCACCACCCCAGCCCCAGAACTTAGTTTTTTAAAAGCACATTGAATTGCAGAATCAGGATTTAAAATAGTGGCTAAAAAGTGATTACATATAGAAGTTCTAAATCCTGGTACATTCTTATCGTGATATTTTTAGCTGTGATGGAGATGATAATTACACCTTGTTCCTCCCACTTCCTTTGAGTACACCTGGGGTTGGCAAAGTCTGGCTTCCTGGTTTTTTGGATCTCTGGAAGAATTATAGCCTGGCAGAATCTCCTCCCCAAGCAGATGACTAGATGCTCTATGTACTTTTTGTTTGTTTTACCTCCTGGGGATTGAACCTAGGGGAGCTTTATCACTTAATCACATCCACAGCCCTTTTTTTTTTTTTACTTTTATTTTGAGACAGAGTCTCAGTAAATTGCTGAGGCTGGCCTCAAACTTGAGATCCTCCTGCCTCAGCCTCTTGAGTAGCTGGGATTACAGCTGTGTACCACCATGCCTGGTGTGTGTGTGTGTGTCTGTGTGTGTGTGCATGTGCAAATATAATTAATTGGAATCAAACTGTCCTCTGAAATAAGTTATTTTATTTTACATTTCTTAGAGTTTTTTGAAATATTTTCAATGGCTTCAGCATGTTCCTGAAATTCTTCATATATGTAGCTTTAGGAGCTTAGATTTATGGAGCCACTGTCCAGATCAAAATATCAAATATTCCAGCACTCTCCAGTGATCCTTCATACCTTTTGTCAAAGAGTAACCCCCCTTACCAGCTTCCTCCCCTCCAAGTTAATCAGTATTCTGACTTCTATCACCACCAGCTAGTTTTGCCTGTTCCC